>CAKNXH010062035.1:173465-202769 GCA_932178445.1 Andricus quercusramuli | reverse complement strand
CTTTTTTAATGAGTTTTTCTTGCATGATACGGAGAGGATACGATGTGGATACTATAAGGATACGCTGTAGCGTATCCGCTCCGTTCGTTCGGTCCGCCAGGGTTGTTTATTAATTTGCTATTAATTATTATTAATATAATTAATTTTAAGATGCGAAGAGAAAACTATTAATCTTAAGAGATCTTCTATGTTGTATACAATAATTATGTGTATCATTATTACTGCTAGTAAAAGTTTCCTATTTGCAATACCAATAATCTATTGTTAACTTATTTATCCACCCGAGTTGAAATATAGGCCCTACTTTGATGCTCTAAGTGGAAGTATTGCTTCTACTTTGAAGCTGCTTATTCTACTAGCTCCTACTTAGCCGCTCTTGAAGATATTTTCATTCTATTTTGCTTCTACATAAATCTTAGCCCCTACACTGCAGCGCTTGTCTCTACGTTCTTGAGTTTTATTAACGTCTCCTTTGAAGCTCTATAATCTTCACAGAATTTTTAAGTTCTCTTTTAACGCTCTGTAACTTTTTGTATATTTTTAACTCCTCCTTAAACACTTCTCAATCTCTAAATTTCAAAAATAATTTTTTTAACTCCTCGATAAGCACTTCTTAATCTCTGTATAACATTTTATAATAATTTTTGTTAACAAAAATCAAATACAAAGTTTGATATGATATCAAGACATCTATTCCAGAGGAAAATTGGCTTAACACTAATGTTTTATCTTTTCTTTCTCATAATATTTATCTTTGTTGTGAATTGTAATTTTAAAATTTGTTAAGTTGAATGGAGGGTCTTGAATGAAAGTTCTAACCTCAAAAGTCGATCTCTTCACATTTCTTAAAAAATATTGTAATCATAAGCAATTCCATGTCAAATCATCTCAAGGATTTCAGCTATTGTTAGTAATTCAGATGAAAATTCTAGTATACGTTCTTCAAGGTGTTGAAAGAAAAATGCTAGAATAATTTTGTTCCTAATCCAAAAACTTGAGGGATATTCAAAATTGAAAATTTTGGTCCTCTTTTCCAAAATTTTCAAAACATTCGTGATTTTAGTGATATCGAGGTCCTTTTTTTTAATTATTCGTAATAGGACGCAGTTAAAAAAATATATATATTTCTAAAACTGCGTCCTATTACGAATAATTCAAAAAATATACCTTAATATAATTAAAATCACCAAAGTTATGAAAGTTAAAGAAGAAAAGACAAAAAATTTTAATTTGGACTATTTCCTAAGTTTTTGGATTTTTTCAACAATTATTTCCGGTTTTTTCCTTGCAAGATCTAAGAGGAAGGATACTAGAATTTTCATCAAAACTATTAACAATGGCTGAAATTCTTCAGATGATTTAACATGGAATTGCTCTTATATATTTTTTACTCTGTAGAGTAACTTCTTTTATGAAATAGATAGGATAGCGACTACCACGTACCTATAACTGTATAATGTTATCTTTGATATTATCTTCATATATATTTTCTTTTGCTACAGTCGGCACCAGGAGCCGTTTGTCTGATTGGGCGGTTTTTAACGACAATGGTCCCGAAAGTACAAACACGGTTAGAAATAAGGAAATGAACATTTCTCTGATATAATTAGACCTGGAATCTAACAGCTTTGACGTATTATTAACTTTGATTTATTGACTTCGCTGTCTTTGTAGTTCGCATACAGTAACTGAAATTTTAAATTTTCACGCTCAAATATGGCGTCGCTGCCTTGACGCCTGCGCTCGCGTAACAAATACTTTGTTGTTTCCTCCCAGCTCGAACACCGCAGTTTGTAGAAATGTCAATTTTATTGGTTATAGTCAAAGAAAATATCTTTGTTTTCGTGATAAATATTAAAATAATAATATCTGAAATGCCTTCAAGAGAAAAGAAGTTTGCGCTGGTTTGGTGGATAGATGATAAAAAACAAGATGTCATACACTTATCAATGATTCCGAAGGAAAGTAGAGAAGTAGGCTGAGTAGCTCTTTTAAAGTCAAATGATATGAAAGAAAAAAAACAATTCAGTTGGAAGCTAAAGTGCTAGCTACTAGCGGTAAATAGATCACTTTACTTTACATTGTACTATATAATTACATTTTTTTATGATAATGAATCGAAATCTAACTTACTTGCATTCAATTCAACCAAAAAATACTTTGTATACATATTATTTCATAATTAGTTACTTATTTTTTTTGCAAAACCCTCAAAAGATAATTTTATTTCTATTAACTTCCATTAATTATTTACAGAATTTGTTAAAAATAATTCATAGTGTTTTCATTCCAATACCACAATAAATAATATTGACAATATTTAAATATTTACAACTTATTTTAATAATTTGTTTTAAAATATCCCGCCATTTAAATTTTCTTTAATGGTATTTATTTTCAAAACTGTACCCTATTATGTCATTTATTTTTCCATATTCGATTCTGAAACTATTTAACTCGATTCTGAAACTATTTAACTTGATTCTTCAGACGACCGAATCCATTTTAAATCAGACAGGGTTCTGCATTTGGAATCGCAGAATCTCTCGGAAGGAAATATGTTGTTTTTCGGAGGTTATTAGGCTATACGTATTTTTCCGATTTGCAAAAAAACAATCCCAAAAAGTTAGGCGTATTTGAATTTTGTGCTTGAATTTTGTGCAAAAACTCAATTTTTTTCTTCAAACCTCTATAACTTTTGACCTAATTGAGTGTTCATCGTCTTCTGCCGAAGCGCGACAGAACATTGAAAAAAGGTTTAAAATTAACAAAAGGGTTTTTTCTTGGAAAATGAAAGATCGATTTTCTCAAAAAACCCACTTTGAATTTTTTGCCATTTTTTAAACTTTTACTTTGATAATGAAGATATCTTGTAAGTCTGCTGGCATGATGCTGATAAGATACCTTTCTTCTATGATTAGAAACTTTTCAAAATTTGTTGGAAAAATAGAAAAAGCGTGGTTTTCCAGAAAACGTATTTTTTCATGTTTTCAAAATTCGAAGAAACGAATGAAAAAGATTTTCTTGAAAGCCCCACACTTTTTATTCTTCTGAATGTTTTTCAAATTTTCTGCTAATAGATGGAAGGCATTTTATAAGCCCCTTGCGAGCTAAACTATTACCAAAGCACGAGCTTAAAAAAAAATTGGCATACAATTAAATGTGAGTTTTTTGAGAAAATCGATTTTTAATTGTTTGATAAAAACCACTGCCATTTTGTTAATTTGGAACCTTTTTTCAATTCTCTATCGCATTTTGAAAGAAGACGATAAACGCTAGTCGAACATGAAAGAAAATAATGAATATCTTCATTAGGTCAAAAGTTATAGAGGTCATGGCCAAAAATTAACATAATTGTGATTCAAATCCAGATTTTGTTTTATTCTATATTTTTTATTAAGAATATAACACAGTAATATTTTTATTTAATGGGCCCTTAACCCAACTTAATATTGTCACTTAGTACTATTGTAGTAATAATAATTATCTTCTTAAGATTATAAGAAATTTATTATTTTGAAAGAATATTAAAATGCATAAACGTCTTCTACGTATATGTGATTGAACAATAAAAATAATTAATAAGTTCATATTTATATGGGTTCCGAAGGCGAAAAACCAACATTAGTACAAGTGGAATCGCAAAACAGGAAAAACGAGCACTGCCGTACAAGGTAAAAAGATACATAAGTGACATTGCGGTTTAGGGTTATTCTCTTAGACTTGGCAATGGAAAAGTCGACCTAAGCGACAATGTCACTTATGTATCTTTTTAGTTTGTACGGCAGAGCAGGATAATAAAACTTATGCTGCTCTATAATATGTGTACTTCGATATTTATATCCTAATATGTTTTACTTCATTATAGAACTTCGTTCGTTTTTGAAACACAGTGTTACAGGTTTATAATTGTTCATTTTGTGATATCAATAATTACTTCGTTCTATTTTAAAAGATTCTAATACAAAAATTATAAGGAAAAAAGGATTTATAACTCATCAGTGAAAGGAATATAAAAGTGCACGGAAAACATATTAATTGACGAAAGATTAACAAAAGTTGAGTGAGTCGAGGACACTGTGAGATTGTGTACATATTTCATAACATTTTGTATCTTCATTTAACAACAAATAGTAGTTTTCATTTTAAGTTCCATAAAACTTAGGATCTGTTGACGAATGAAAAAACCAAAATTATGTTGTATATTCATTTATTCAATATTAGATACACGTTGTTTTCAATGCTCAATAAGAAATTGTTGTTGAATGATTATGCAAAATAACTTAAAATATTGCGCAAATGTCGCTATGTTTTCGTCATACTCTACTCTTGTTAATCTTCCGTAAATAATTTTATTTTTTCCGGGAAGGTAGAATGTGGAGCATTAAAGTAGAAGCAAAAACTGAGCCCCTATTTTGATGCTCCAAGTGGAAGATTTGGAAATTTGTGCCCATTAGAGCGCCAAAGTAGGGGCAGAAATCGCATTGGAATAGCTTCTACTTTAAAACCTTAGCCCCTACAAATGACAGCGTGAAGAGCGTCAAAGTAGGGTCTATATTTCGACTCGGGCAAATATATATTTTATATAATTTCAAAATAAATAAGAAGCTGACAAGGTCCGAGTAAGGGCTGGATTTAAAACTGACGTACATATAGGGTTGCCTGATCAGGGCCTGGTAAGGTTGCTTGATAGGGAACAAACCATTTTGAGCGTGACCGATCCTGTAGGGTCCGTATAAATTCACCTGATCCGAACCTTATTAATGATACGGCATCCTTTCCAGGGCCTTATATTGCCCTTAATAAAATTTCTAAGTGATGCTATCTAATGTTTATTTATTATATTTAACAACTGAAAAGTGGAAAAAATATGAAAATTCCTGCCAAGAACAGCAACTTTGTAGCATTACTGGAAGAAAAGATAATTATAAACAATAATAAATTTTATCAAAAGTGAGTTTAGTCAATAACTTAATTACATTAATTTTTACCTCACTTAGTACACACTGGATAAGCTAAAAATGTAGAAAAACAAGGGTAACTATGTAGCCTTATTCAAAGAAAACATTATAAAGAAAAATTATTCAAACAATTATGTTTGTTAAGTTAAATGAATTCTTACCTCACTCGAATCGGCAGGTGAACGAAAAGTAGAAAATGTCCGAAGTACCTGCAACTTTCGAGCATTATTGCAAGAGAATATTATTTAAATAATAAGAAATTGTTGCAAAAATGACGTTTCAAAATTTAGTAAATTATTACCTAATTAAGTGAAAAGTGGACAAAAAGTTTCAAATTTCGGAAAGAACCGCAACTCTGTAGCATTACTGTAAGGGCCCTGGAAATTAAGTGTAAATCGTAGTAAATGGTTTAAGGCCACAAGGTGAAGCCACTTTGTCTCATTTTTTGTATTATACATACTCTAAAGAGTATAAAGAATCGCGGTACAGTTCGCTTTTTTTGAAAAAATTCTATTTTTCATATAAAAATTAAAAGAAATAATTTTTCCTCTACATCATTCAGGGGCGAACACACCATATACGAAAACTAGGGGCCCCTACCCAAATGAGTGGGTGAATTCCCAAAAGGTTAGGTCAGTTGCAAGAAATTTTGATAAAATCGATATAAGTTAGATTCGTAATGGTATTAAAGCGATGTTTTTTGTCTCAGTAATATAAGTTTATAAATAATATATGAAGATGGTAAAAAATTTACATACTTCAGACCAAAAGTAGATTAAGATGTTAAAAGTCCTTTATTATCTACTGCCAACGTTTCGAAATCTTTTCTGAATTTACTCTTTGCAAAAATGGAGCAGAAAAGTTGGGGAGTCTCTGACTACTCAACTAAGTCAACCTAATTATTAAAATTTTTAAACAAGTATAAATGTTTTTTAAACAAATTTAATTCTTCCAAAAGAATTACACAACATTTTTTGTAAAAAATAAAGCTCCAACAGTGATAAGATGAGGAAGAGGATTTTATAAATTAATGACTAAGATGACGAACTTTGAAGTTTAATATGTATACGTCCTGAAGAGGAAAACGACACAAGTTTTCAAAACGTTGGCAGTAGATAATAAAGGACTTTTAACATCTTAATCTAGTTTTAGTCTGAAGTATGTCAATTTTTTACCATCTTCATATATTATTTATAAAAAAACGATATAATGATTGAGAAATTTCTTGATGATATTTTTTAATTAGGAACTTTATGATAATCCCAGCAATTTCCAATGAATACAACAGATTTCCGAAAGATGTAAAAAATATTTCTGAAATTTCATAAACATTTCCTCATGATTGTCAAACAATAAAAAATTCCAAAGATGTCAAAAAGGGCACAGTCCACCACATTTCGAAGATTTCAAAACATTGCAAAGATATAAAACGATTTCACATATTTAAATGATTTCAAACGAATACGAAAGATTTCACAAATCTTTCAAAGATTTCATAAAATTTTCATGGAATTTGAAAAGAACACGAAAATCACGTACAACCCTAATGGCATGGAACGTTCCAGCACGTTCCCGGAACGTGTGAAATGTCCGCCCCTTGGGAACGTTCCAGGAACGTTCCATTGGGACCTGAGGGCAACCTTCCATTACTGTTATTTTTAACAACAATGATCTCGTAAACCGTAACAGATAGGTACGAATGGATGTTATTTTTGAGTTATGAGTACCGCATATACCACGCTATAATATGATATCCGTATCATAAACTGACATCGTTTTTGACATATCACTCACGGTTTACGCGATATTTATTGATAATAATAACAATAATGTTAATTTAAGTATGGAACGTTCCAGTGGAACGTTCCCAAGCGGCGGACATTTCACACATTACGGGAACGTTTCTGGAACACGTTCCGCTGGAACGTTCCAAAAGATCCCGTGGAACGTACCATGCTATTAGGGAACTGCGTACATAGAGTACAGTTAAATTAACTGAAATTTGCAATGAAATTTCAAATTTAAATATATGGTTGGAACATTAAAATTTGAAACATTTTTTACAAGATCTCAGGGTCAAAATACTAAGTACTTGACTTCTATAACCGGTTATTGCAGACAGCCCTGTTTATCGATATCTTGCATGTTTGTATAATCTGCCCGTTTATACAGAGACCTTGTATATTATCATTTAATGTATAAAAGGTACTACTTTCGAAATAAGTTTTTTCAACCACCCAACCTTTTGGAAATTTACCCACTCCTTCGGGTAGGGGCCCCTAGTTTTCGTATACGGTGTGTTCCCTGAATGAATCAATGTGGGTAATAGTGGGCGCTTCATAACCTGCAGACTCGGTCGTAGCTTTTCCTTTTCCCTGTAGGGTCGCGCAAAAGAAATTCCAAGCACGATAACTTCTTTACCTTCTCCCTGCTGCGCTTAATAGTAGAACACTGTACCACAAAAAGTAAGTTTTCTTCTTTGCATTGTCACATGAAAAATAGATTTTTTCCGAAAAAAAAAGACTATTTATACAAAAAACCAGACAAAATGGCTTCGCCATTTGGCCTGAATCCATTTTCTACGAATTTACACTCGATTTCCAGGGCCCTTAACCTATATCTAGCCAGGGGGGCGTCATTTGACGTGAACAGTGGACTCACCATCCATTTGAAACCTGGACCAAATGGAAAAAAAATGGCCTGGATCCAACCGATTAAAACCTGGATTGAATCTTTTTTGAATAATGAATTATTCCACTTCCTTTTGCACTTCACTTCGTCGATTATCTCCTACGAACGCGATCGAGAAGCACCGAGTACGCATGCGACTGCGCACTTCTTTCGGTTACGATAACTTAAATTTCTGTTACCATTTAGGAATTTCAAGAAACTATTTGTAATTTTCAGATACCGTTTCTGAAGTTTAATGAAAATTTAGTGAATTTACTATAAAAGTTACTGAATCTCGTTTCCAGCAACCTAATTTCGTAAATTTCAGTTACTTTAGTATCCTAATTGAGTGTCCGGATGCAATAAGGGCACATGAGATTTTCTCGTGCGAAAACGAAGTCCCCTGGAGGCTTTCAACAAAATTTTCGAATTTTCATTCTTAAAGGACATATCTGGATGTGAAATTTTATAGTGCATCTTTTTTCTCCTTGATAAAAAGTTGTAACTTTTTTAGTTTAGAAATTAAAGCCGACAGACTGACTTTTTGAAAAAAATAAATTTTAATCCGTTTTGCACTTCAACTCGCGCTCCGTTCGTCAGTTTTTCGAATTTCTTGATAAAATTTTCAGAAAATGCACTTTTGGGTATCGATTGACCGGTAGAGTAAGCGGAATTCAACAAAAAAATTTTGTGTAATTGTTATTAATTTTTTTCTGATGCTCAGCGTGAATCGCACTTTTGTAACTTCCAGCGTTTCGTTTATAGAGGGAACTTTGAGCAAGGAAAAACTTCTCGCGACAAAAATGCGGATAAAACTGTGATAAAGTTTTTGGGGAAGTTTCAGATCAAAATATTCAGTAGTTTAGGAGTAGTAGTGATTTTAGTTTATGTCAGAGCTTGAGCTTTCGAGTGTACTATGTATAGCACTCTGGGGCTTGCCGCCGTGACACGTTCTCGCGTTAGTAAGTTTTTGCTTACAATACGATATTAATTACATTTTTTAGTGAATAACAATTCAGTGAAAGTTAGTTGATAAAACACTCATGAATTTTATTAAATTTCTAATGTATTTTTGCGGTTCATTTAGATTTAACTGTGAGATAGATGCTCTAATATACGCCTAATGTTTACACTTGCATTCGGTTTAACTTTGAAGCGACCTTGAACATGCGCTTTGTAAACAAACCTATGCACACTCGAAATTAAAATAGATCATTTAGTTCGTGACTCTTCACTGGATATTGCACATCTGAGTGTGAAGATTACCCTGGCGGACCGGCCGAACGCAAACATTACGCTACAGCGTAACGGTAAAGTAATGGTAAAGTAATGCTAAAGTAATATGGCATTATAATTAATAAAGGAAACAAAATTAATATGTAAATTGTTGCAATTATAATAAAACGTTGAAATTTACATTAAATGGTCATGCCGTAATTGCAACAAGTTGCTTTCTCAGCGTTAAAAAATAAAAAAACAAAGTGGCTGTCATGCAAGTCGGGTCCCTGCAGACTGGCAACCCACTTAAAGCCACGTTAGCGGGTTGCCAATATGCAGGGGCCTGACTGCAATGACGGTCACTATGTTTTTTTATTTTTTAATGTTGCAAAAGCAACTTGTTGCAATTGCGGCATGACCGTTGAACGTAAATTTCAACGTTTTATTATAATTGCAACAGTTTACATATTAATTTTGTTTCCTTTATTAATTATAATGCCATATTACTTTACCATTACTTTAGCATTACTTTACCGTTACGCTGTAGCGTAATGTTTGCGTTCGGCCGGTCCGCCAGGGTATATTAAATCTAATTTATATATGTTTTACTAAATAAAAGTGATTAATTAAAAAAGTGGCGAGTTTTCGTTTTATAGTACACTCGAAAGCTCAAGCTCTGACATAAACTAAAATCACTACTACTCCTAAACTACTGAATATTTTGATCTGAAACTTCCCCAAAAACTTTACCACAGTTTTCTCCGCATTTTTGTCGCGAGAAGTTTTTCCTTGCTCAAAGTTCCCTCGATAAACGAAACGCTGCAAGTTACGAAAGTCCGATTCACGATGAACATCAGAAAAAAATTAATAACAATTACACAAAATTTTTTTGTTGAATTCCTCTTACTCTATCAGTCAATCGATACCCTAAAGTGCATTTTCTGAACATTTCATCAAAAAATTCGAAATAGTTGCTTCTCAATGTTAAGAAAGCAGAAACAACATTTTGCAAAACCTTCGGTATTTTCGCTCGGGTGTGATTAACAAAATGTTAATTTGCTTATAATTAATAATGTTGCCGCATCACGAACGTTTTGCAAATTTAGTACAGAATAGAGACTGTTACTTACTCAAGTTTGCAAAATGTTTTGAATTTTCGTGGAGCAATGGGGGGCAAATTTTGCAAATTGATTTTTTTAAACAAATGGCCTACCCGATCACGTTCAGCACATGAAAAAACAACTGTCCATTTTTTTTCAAGACTTTCGGAATTTTTGAAAGTTAACTCAATTTTTATGTCTAATTCCACTGGCGTAAAGACTCAGGAGTCAAAATTCGAAATGCAGCCAATGTTTAAAATTTTGTGTTCGGTATTTCGTGAAATTATCTTTATAAAAAGTTTGACCGCTTCACGGGCACATTCTCCTCGCGCGCTGAGCGCGCGGCTCGCTTTGCTCGCAAGTTTAAGCGCGCCTAAACGCGCATGACTAGGTTCTCGCGCTTCGCACTCGATAATGCATTTAACTCGCGTTACGCGCTCGGTCTTTGTGTTCCCCTCACATTTGTGCACAGACCTTTTAAAATTAAAGGTCGAAGTATCGACAACTGTAATTTGCGGATTGTGAATTCTCTTTTGTTAAAGCTCCTTTAGTTTAACGAATAGATTCTCATCACGTACCTCGTGCTTCGCACTCGATTTTGTCCAAAATGGGAAATTTTCTACATTATATGTTCAACATTATTATATCAAATGTATATTACATGTATTACTGTAAGTCAGCCTGTGATTGCTTATGTAGATATTGGAAAATGAATTATAAATTTTATTTATCATGATTAATTTGATACTTGTTTCATATTTCGCATTAAATTTTATTCTCAGCTGAAAAATGTAGCATTTCAACAAATGTATATTATTACAATTCATAATATGCATTGATATTGAAAACAGACGTATTTTTCTTGTCTTGTTTTTATGATGGAAAGAAGTGCGCATCCTATAAAAAAAAACAATTTCATTATCATGCATTTTATTGCAACTTGTGTCGTTTTTCCATAAATTGTAATTTGTTTGTGTTCAATGTTATTTTTTACGATTTGAACCAAAAATATGCATCCTAGCGTGAAGTGGTTTGAAGAAAATTTGTAAATGAAATTTAAGCAAAAAAGTTGGCTAGATAACATGTTATTGTAGCGTGTATCGTTCTTCCAAAAAGTAATTTTTGTAAATTCTGTATCTTTTTTCGTACCTTGCGTCGTTTTTCATTAATTTTTTTATGGTTAAAGTTATTTTTCACGATTGGAACGAAAATTATGCATCTTGTAAAAAAATGATTACTGAAAAATGTATAGCTCTCTTCTAAGTGAACAACTTTTGTCTATTTTTTGTGTGGTTTATGTCGTTTGTCCAAAAATTTAATTAATTTTATTCTCAAATCAGTTTTTTACAAATGAAACAAAAACTACGGGTCTCATCAAAAAGTGATTGCAAAAAAATTTGTAGATCTTATTTAAGTGCATAATGTTTGTTGGATCACCTTTTTTCGTATCTTGTATATTTAGACCGCAAAATGGAATTTTTGATTATTTTTTTGTGCGCTAAAAATATGAATTTTCGATTTTTCAAGAAAATTAAAAAAGCTTCTCAACAGTATTGTCGGGTGCTCAAAAAGAAACATTTCTCTTTTCCTGAATTTTTTCTATACTGTGCCTTGTTTGGCTTAAAATGTTCATTTTCAAGATAAATTGTTTGCAATTATGAGTAATACGAATACCCGTACATAGAATTTTTAAATTTAAATAAAGTGGTCTAAAAGATGTTGAAAGAGCGCTCACTCCTTGAATTTCTACTTGACCTTCATTTTAGGACACTTGAAGAGTATAACAAAGCCCAATCCAATGTGCCAATCCTTTCGGAAGTTATCGTGCTAACAAAATAAAAATCGACATAAACACACACCTACATACATATAGACAGCCACATTCGCGAAAACCTGTTTTTTGGGTTCAGAATGTCTCAAAACGTAGACATTCGACAAAAATGGAGGACAAATTTACACAAATCTAATACCTTCTCTGACGAGAATGTAAAAATCCACAAGACCTAGGAGTCGAAATGAGATTTACAGTTATTTTTAAAATTTTGGAATTTGTTATTCGACATGATAAATTTTTTCACTCGTGATTTTAGAATTTTCTTGTGTGTTTGGAGTTTTTAGACTTAGAAATAATAGAATTATTGTCTTAACTCGTAATTTTACAATTTTCTTGAGCAGCTCTGGAATTCTCAAGCATATAAATACTCTAGAAAAAAATCGACAAGGCCCATGAATAAAAAATAAATAAATAAAAAATACTGTGCTTCTAATTTCGACTAGTGGGTCTTGTGAATTTTTGTCTAGTTTATGTCTAAGCCTAAATGAAATATTTTTACATTTAAAAAGCTAACACTAGCAAAATGTGCAATCCACACGTTATATTGATTATTTTACTGAATATGAAAATGAAAATTTTAAAAATTTGCTGTATTTCCAATTTTGATTCCTTGGTTTTGACGATTTCTTTTTCCTAGTGCTTTTTTGTCACTGGAAAGTTTTCAAGTACCCCAAGAAATTCTTTTATTCACAAACCTTTTTGCCGAAAACAGGGGTGAAATAGATGAGAATTATTTTCCAGAAAAATTATTGATATAAATCTCCAAAAAATTGAGAAGATTTTTATGAAATTCAGGTATGTAAAGAGAATGTAACCTCAAGAAAGGTTTAAAACTCTGCAAATGAGAAAAATGTTCAAACTTTTTTTCGAGCACGGGTAACCAAGCTGCACGTGGATCGATTTCAAATTAATAAAATTATACTTTTTTAAAACCCTAATACGCTACTTTTACACGTTGTAGTGATATCAAATTCCAAAAGTATTTATTTTTGACCCACCCTACTGGGAAATTGGAGAAGAATTTTATTATTTACCAAGCTTACCGTAAACAGTAATAAATAGAAATGAATACACGGAAAAAAATAATCGCTCAAATTTTAAGTGACTATTTTATAACTCCTCGATAGAGAAAAAAGTCTGGTGAGATTTCAGAGAATTTCATTAAATAGTAGTAGAAAAGTCAATTAATTTTCAAAAACAGAGTCACTGGAAACAGTCTACTAATTCTTATGAAAAAGCATTTCAAAAACCAAGCGATCTTTTCTGATAAATAATAAACATTTCTCTAGAGTTTAAGTGACAGTCAAATAATTTTAAAGAAATGGGATTTACGAAAATAGTTTATTAATTATATTAAAGAGTGTATTAGATTTTATTTGATGGTACGCGACTTTTTATATGTATGTATACCATTAAGCCATTTCCCTTTCAGGGTAGGCGTGACACTACTCGATTCGGGTAGTGTTTCTAGGTGGATAGTTTCTTGTAGTAAAGAACTACAAATGTGGGCTCTCCACAACCCAGATTTCACTTGTGAAAAAGAATTTAAGAAATGAGTAATTGAAGAATTGAGAATACGAGCTTATAGAATTCCGTTGACCAGTCACTGAAAACTATAAAATGCGCAGTGGACGTTTTTCCGTAGCACCGCGCACGTTGCGCGTTTTGCCCGTCGTGCGTGTGTTTGTATGCTTGCGAGCGCTTGTTAATTGTTAGCCATCGTGTGATGTGAAGTTATATATGTATCTTATTAATTATAATAATTTGTATTGTAAACGACAAGGGATTTATTTTCTAATCAAGATTATTTTTTAATTCATAGTTTTAATAGAAAGATTTATTTGATTACGTTAAATGAAACTTCATATTATATTGCATAATATGAGATCCAACGAGATCATTTGAAATTCTTTAACTAGACTTCGATTCCAATTGAAATTTTAGAAGTCATTCGCTTCCAATTTTGAATATTTTTTAATTGTAATGACTATAATTGTCGAATAGTGGCAGACTTTGAAGTGCTTTTCGAAATTCTTCACTCTAAAATATTGAAATTTAAGAAATTAAATTCAAAGTGAGTAAAAATTTAAATTCCACTTTAATATCCGAAATTCAAATTTGATCGTGGGAATCTTGCTTTTCTTGATTTCCAAGACTTTCGTAACTAAAACATTGAACCCTTTTCTTGATTGTTATTCTTTTCAATTAAATATAAGTGATATCTGTGAACCTTGAATCATAAAAATATATCGTTGCTATTATTTAACAATCTTTCGTTTCTAACTTGTAGTTTGTTATTTGAATTTTCTGAATGAGGTCGAGATATTTAAAAAGAATTCATTAATTAAAAAAACTGTCCAAGACTTAAAATGGTTCACCTTTTAGCAATTACCCATATACTTATATAATTATTCTTTATTATTTAAATAATAAAAAAATACGTGGCAGCATAGAAAAAGATTACGAGATTTAAAAAGCGTTTAAAAAGACCATTATTACAATTTTTTACAATTTAAAAAAATTGTATGCCTATTTGAAGCAAGATATTTAGATAAAAGGAATTGAAAAACGAAATTTCTGTACAAATAGACCTTCTTTCAGCTCCCCCTATTCGTACCGAAGAAATCCGGCTATTTGTACCGACACACAGTGGGATAAAATCAAAAAACGAGGTTCAAAATAACTTGCAGCTGGCAATTCTTAACCGATTTTTTTTTTAGAAAAATTCAGAATCAAATTTTGAAGAGATTTATGTGGCCTGATTTTTGAATTTTTTTAAAAACTTTTATATTAATGCAAAGAGTGAAGAAAAAGTTATTTTTTTTTTTTGTTGTTATCTTCGTTAAACAAATTTTCCTATGATCAGCATTGCCAGACATAATGCGCGGGCGTTGTTGAAAGCAAAAAAATTATGACATTGTTAAGTTAATTGTTATAAACAAATTAAATTAACAAATAGTCTACACTATGGATTCTTCGTTTGCAAAGTAAATTTCCGCATTAACATTACTTGCTTTCATCGAAGAAATAATACCCGATCATAAAAGTTTGGCATTTGATATTCTTCATCAATTTTATAAACAAATTATATAAACAAATGCCTAGCGTGGACAATTAAAGGCAGAAATAAATCTTTTTTTCTCTTAATTTTTCTCAACTTATATCGCTAGTGATGTTCAATGATGGACAATTATCTATCTATATTTTTTATTATTTTTATAAACAAATTACATAAACAAATGCCTAGTGTGGACATTTAAATGCAGAAAGAAATCGTTTTCTCTCTTAATTTTTCTCAAATTATAATATTGCCAGCTACAAATTATTTTGAACCTCATTTTTCGATTTCATCCCACTGCGCGACATTTCGATACATGTAACCAAGGTCTATTGAGAATGTATTGCATGTTATACATAGAAGAATAATTAAAAAATTCACAATTACACTATTTTGAAGTAGTAAAAAAATAGGAATGCAAGGACGAAGCACGTAAATATTTTTCATCCGACCACCGTGAGACTCGGATCATTTTCAACCTAAAGGGTCTTGCACTCGAATTTTCTTTACAGAATTATTTTTCCTTCTGATTCCGAAGTATTATATATTCAAAAGGAAAATAAAGCATCAAGCACCTTTTAAAATAGGTAATATTCAAATTTAAGAGAACTTTTTTACACATTTTAAATTATTGTCTAGGAATTGTTTTTCTAAATTAAAAGCGGCGTAAAAAAGTTCTGTTAAAGAGTTAGATCAATTGAAAACTGTGCATTTTGTAGAGGTTTTTCTATAGCAAAAAATTTTGTTGTCACTGATGTTATTGAAGCGCTTTAGCGTTCAATTGTTCTGCATTATTTATCAGTTTCTGAAAGTTTTCAAGCGGCTAAAATCTTTAAAGAAAAAAGTATCGAACCCTTTTTCAAATAAGTAAAATTCAATTATTTGCTTTACATACTTTAAATTATTGTTTTGGAAAAGTTATTCCACATTCAAAACTGAGTAAAGAAGTTTCATGAAAAATTGGATGAATTAAACACTGCGTTTTTGCACTTGACTTTTCTTTATTCTTTATTACTTTTGGATCTTTTGTAAATTTTTTAAATATTTAACAGAAAAAGTATTGAGCCTTTTCTGAAATAAGCAAAATTCAATTCGTTGTTTTATATATTTTAAATTATTGTTTAGGAAGTGCTATTTCACATTAAAAACTTTGTAAGGAAGTATTACAAATGAATTGGACACATTTAAATCTGCACGTGTTATGGAGGTTTTTGTGTAGCAGAAAATCGTTTTTTGTCATCAAGGTTATTAAGGCATTTTTGCACTTGGCCATTCTTTATTGTTTCTTACTTTTGGATGGTTTGTAAACTTTGAAAATATTTAAAGGAAAAAGTTTTTAAGCCTTTTCGAAATAAGAAAGATTCAATTATAAATTATTTCTAAATAGAAAATTTTCTATTAAAGTCCATCGAAAATTTAATTTTCCTTACAACTACTCATTAATCATCAGAAAGATTTTTTCTTTAAAGAAACATTGAGTTCGGCAACCTTTATTTTGAAGATGGTTGAGGGACCATACGACTTGGTACGACGCTGCCTCGAAATACTTGGCTGAGAATTTGTTACCAATATCGAACAGCGTCGATAGCGAAATAGGTTAGAGCGCGCGGTAGAATACACGAGTTTAGGTAGTTTATGTAGGGTTCGAATCATCAGCGAGTGCGATTTTTCAATCCGTTTAAGTGTGCGATTATATTTGTAAGTGACCAAGTGTGCGAACTGTGTATTATTGATTATTAAAAATGAAGACTATATAATAATACGTGAAAAAATCATTTTTTTCGCTAGAAAATCTTTATTGGATTTTAATAAACTGTTCCTCAGAACTCTGACCTCTGTTTCATAGAATATAAAGCACTCGTGTATTGAATTTTCAGTCACTGTCACTTAGACATCAGATTTCTGGTCTATGAGAATATGAAGCCTTTGCGTACTAGATTTTCAGTGACTGTCGCTTAGTATTCCGATCTTTGCCTCTGAGATTATGATGCCTTTGCATTTAACATTTTTAGAAGCTTCGGAACAGATTTTCTATTACTGTTTTGAGAATTCTGTTGAAATATTACATGCTTTTCAGATGCCGATTTATTATTTTCTTGAAAACGGAAGTTCGTGAATTTCAATTCACTTTATCTCATATCCAAGACTTTAATACAAAGTCACTGGATTTTTAATAAACTATTTTTTCCCTTGCAGGTTGTAATTTATGACCAATCTGACAAATGCCAGTAAGATTGAAGATGATTTGAAAAGGTAGGTATAATTTCGTCGGCATAGTGTCCCAGTTTAGGTGCTTTTGAAAAGGCAGGTGCACTACCTGAGGTGGCAATGTCGGGTGAGTTCGAATTGAGCCAGCGGTCAGTGTTTGACCTGAGCATTGGTGGGCCCCTTTTATTTTTTGCTCGAGTTGAGCCTAAACTGACCTATCTCCTGTTTACCTTATAACTTATGACTAGATTGTCCAAAAATGCATGGGAAATTTTGTTTTCCAAATTTTCATACATATCATTTCTAATACATAAAATACCATTTTCCACGAAACTAATTGTTTAAACAACTTATTATAAATTTTAGCAATTTTCTCTGAAAATAGATTTAGGAAGTTGCAGTTTTTTCTGTATTTTTCAACTCTTTTTCAACTTTTTACTTAGGTCGAGGCAATAATCCAACTGAAATCAACAAAAATAATTATTTAAAGAACTTATTACTAATTTAAGCAATTTTCTGTCAGAATGGATTTATAAAGTGACGGCTTCTTTCGAATTTTGGAACTCATTTTCAACTTTTTACTTAGAGTGAGGTAATATAATTATTTGAAGTTAAGAAACATGATTGTTTAAACAATGTAATTATAATTTTGAATAAAATTCTCTTTGAATAATGCCAGAAAGTTGCGGTTTTTCTGAAATTTTCAAAGTTTTGTCTAGTTTTCACTCAGAGTGTAGTAATAATGGATAAAATTGAACAAAAATAACTGTTCAAACAATTTATTATTTTTTAAGGATTTTCCTTTAGAATTGACTTAGAAAGTCACTGTTTTTCCGAATTTTTCAACTCATTTTCAACTTTTCACTTAGAGTGAGGTAATATAATTATTTGAAGTTAAGAAACATGATTGTTTAAACAATGTAATTATTATTTTGAATAAAATTCTCTTTGAATAATGCTAGAAAACTGCGGTTTTTCAGAAATTTTCAAAGTTTTGTCTAGTTTTCACTTAGGGTGTAGTAATAATGAATAAAATTGAACAAAATGGTATATTGTGTATCAAGGGCGTGAAGGAGGCTATTTTGACAAGTGTGAACTTGCCGCCCGAGCGAGGCGAGGGAGGCAGTCACACAAGGCAAAATAGCCGTACGCCCTTGATACACACCATACTTTTTGTCCGACCCTCCTTGCAAACAAGCATGTGAAGCAGATAGAGGATGTTTGGTGTACTTGACAATTCTAGATTATAAGTGAAGTTATAAGGATAATTTTCTCCATATTATTACTTTCGGGCGAAAAGTTATATATAGCAGGCGTAAAGTTATAGCGTGCGTAAAGTTTTATGTAGCGGGCGTAAAGTTTCATGTTGGCCCGGCGGCGGAGAGCGCATGTGCGAACGTCAGTGGGCTGGAAGCAGCCATATTACGCCTGCTATGAGTGCATGCAATGACGCGTTTTCAAGGGGGTTCGGACAAAAATAATTGTTCAAACAATTTATTATTTTTTAGCGATTTTCTTTTAGAATGGATTTAGAAAGGCGCAGTTTTTTCCAAATTTTTCAAATCATTTTTACCTTTTTACTTAGAAAGAGGTAATATTATTATTTGAAGTTAAGAAACATGATTGTTTAAACAATGTAATTATTATTTTGAATAAAATTCTCTTTGAATAATGCCAGAAAGTTGCGGTTTCTCTGAAATTTTCAAAGTTTTGTCTAGTTTTCACTTAGAGTGTAGTAATAATGGATAAAATTGAACAAAAATAACTGTTCAGAAAATGTATTATTTTTTAAGGATTTTCCTTTAGAATTGATTTAGAAAGTCACTGTTTTTCCCGAAATTTTCAACTCATTTGCAACTTTTCACTTAGAGTGAGGTAATATAATTATTTGAAGTTGAGAAACATGATTGTTTAAACAATGTAATTATTATTTTGAAAAAAATTCTCTTTGAATAATATTAGAAAGTTGCGGTTTTTCTCAAATTTTCAAAGTTTTGTCTAGTTTTTACTTAGAGTGTAGTAATAATGAATAAAATTGAACAAAAATAATTGTTCAAACAATTTATTATTTTTTAGCGATTTTCTTTTATAGAATGGTTCAGAAAGTCACAGTTTTTTCCGAATTTTTAAACTCATTTTCATCTTTTTACTTAGAGTGAGGTAATAATTATTCGAAGTTAAGAAACGTGATTGTTTGAACAACGTAATTATTATTTTGAATGAAATTCTTTTTGAATGATGCTAGAAAGTTGCGGTTTTTCTGAAAATTCTACTTTAATTGAATATCTTACGCTACGTCGTTTATTAATCAGTAGTTTCTTTTATCAATGAAATCGATTGGAAAATATAACTATCAATAACGTAACTGAAAAAAATTGTTTAAAGAATTATTATTATTGATTCAAAAACTAAGGTATGAGTTCTGCCATAACAAAATACTAAATAATAACCTACATAGTGTAACGGATAAAAAGGAATTAGAATTTTCTCCACCTGTCCTGTGGAAACGCCCAAGTGAATCATGATTAATAGTTTAAATAATTGCAAACTGTCTTTCAAATAAAAATATCACTCTTATCATTCATTAAATGTGCTATCCATCCCAGAAAGTAGACATTTTCTAAGATTTACACTTTACAGGACAAAGAAATTGTTTAAACAAATAAAATTGTTTCAATAGTTGCTAAATTATATTTAAAAAATATATTAGTCTAAACATTCGTTAATTGTGTGATTGGTTTCAGAAAATAATAATTTTTTACGATTGAAAGAGGGAAAATTATTTAAACTATCACCAAATACGTTAAAGAAGAAATGTTATATTTAAAATTCGTCAACGGTTTCACTTGTGCCAAAATATAATAACTTTTCACGATTTAAAAGCTAAAAAAATTGTTTGAGCATATAATAATTGCAACTCAAAATTAGTTGAAAATGACTGGGAACTCGATTGGGAAACTTGACAATTATCAAATAAAAATAATTAATGTTGAAAAAATTCCAAACAATACCGTATTTTGCATGAATTTTACATAAAACTGCTATTTTGCATCTATTGGGTTCTGTTTTATTACCGAAAACCAGCCCAATAATATTTTTCTTCTACAGTGTACGTATCAAGTAATGAAGAAGAAGAAGAAAAAGAATCTGTACATGTTAACGATGTAAACTTTATCTTCTGTTATTTCTGCTGTTAACCTAAAAAGTATTTTGTTTCTTGTTTAATAAAGTGAAGCAATAAATCAGACTTTTTGATCATATATTTGCCTAATGTATCTCCGACCCATACTGCTCAATTTTTATTTTATAATAGAGCATTTTATTCATTTTTTCCAAGTTAAAATTTTTGGAATTATGAAAAAAATAATAACAAAATTGTATTTAATTTATGAAACATCCATTTCAAATAAAATATAAATATTATTACTCAAATTTCTTAAGTTCAAAATCCGTGTTACTGTATCCAAAAAGACAATTTTGATTGTATAAGATAATTCAGTCTGCCACTGAACCACGGGGCTCAATTCGCACATGGAAAGGTAAAGGTGGTTGACCGTTGGCTCAATTCGGGTGCGCCTGAAATGTCGCCTTCATGATGGAACCCTTCCCCCTCATACCCTAAACTACAACTGAAATATTGCACGTGCCAAAAGGAAAAACAGCAGCCCTATTGGGTACCCATTATTTTGTTCGAATCGATTTTCAACAGTATAATCTTTTTCAAACTTTAAATTTCAAAATGGTTTAAATGTAATTAATTTAATTGAAATATAATTTATTCAATTTCATGTAATTTTTGTTCGATTTAAATTCAACTTAAAATTACATTTTTAAATTTTAATATCTAGCTTTAACCTCCTAATATTTTAAGATCATCGTTCCATAGTTAAATATCCAAATATCAATTTCTAATTTCTATTTATTTCATTGTATACTATGCATGTATGTATACCATTAAGCCATTTCCCTTTCGGGGTAGGCGTGACACTACCCGATTCCGGTAGTGTTTCATTGTATACTATAAAACTGAATAATGGATGATATATATTTAGTAATAAAGAAAATTACTTTTTCATCAAATTGCTGATTTTAACACTCTTTTCATATGATATAATTAACTTTTAAGTGATATTCAAGTTGAAATATATCGAGAATTATTGAGGGTCCTATTTGGAAACCATACAAATTTTCAAATTTTCATTATGTTAAAGATTTTTAAATATAATGCAAGAGGAGATCGCTATGCTTCCAATTTTTTAAATTGCACCATTTAAGGCTTTTAATTTTGAAATTCTGTTTTCTTTCAGTCGAGTTTTGAATGTCTAGTATTTAATTTTAAGTTGTTTTATTACGATTCTACGAGTTTAACAATTAAAAAAAAACAGTAAATTTTTGTATTTAACATTGAAACCAAACAACTCAACATATTCAAATTTAAAATGATTACATATAAAACTGACTATCAAGGCATATAATATAAAATTTTGCAATTTGAAAAGATTTGATAGCGAAACTGAATTAACTTTTTGAATATTTATGCAATATTGTATTATTATTTTAGTTGGCCGAATTCATTTCCAGTCGGGCAGGCTGTGCATGCTCAAGTCACAGAATCATTTTCGCGAGGGATATGTTTTGTTTTCAAAGGATTCTAGACGACACGCATTTCGCTAATTCAAAAAAAATTTTGATTTAACTTAACTTTAATTGAAAATTGAACATAAAGTGAAGAATTAAAAAAAATGCAATTTTCTGGCATTGTTCTAAGAGAATATTATTAACAATAATAACAAATTGATCGAACAGTTATGTTTACAGTTACAGTTACAGTTATGGATAGGATACAATTTGCATTATAAAGAGCCCCAAAAAATCATAATTAGCTCTAAAAATTCGCAAAACCAATTTTTTCATTCATGGCTTTTTAGACCCTATAAAACAGACTTAGGGGGGCGATATTTGATAAGTCATATTTGATTCGTATTCTGTGGCCATTTGTGAAGAGAAGTGTTGAGTTTCAATTTGATTCAGCTAATATTGACGATTTTGAATAAAATGTACGGAAACGTCTTTTTTCCTTATGGGAAATACGTGTTAAACTTCATGGGCTTGCGCCACCTCTAAATCTCATTTGTTTTCAAAATCAAAATTTTTTTCCGGGCGATGTGTATGAAAATTTAAAAAGTAAAAAAATGTTGACCACCCTCAATTGTATATTGTCACCAACGAGAGGTGCTTTCTCCGAGGAAGGAGCCCCCCCCCCACCTTTCGGAGCTGATATTCAAATATTTGCAATTCCAAATTTTTCTTGTACTTTTTGCTATAGACTTCTTGTTGTAATGCAAAACCAAACTTGTACAAGACATTTAAAGACTTTTGTTTGTTTACAATTGAAAAGTTGAAGCAAACCAAAAGATTTCAGAAAAACGCAACTTTCCAGCACAATAAATTCTTGTTTATCAAGAGTCTGTTTGTTGACTTGCATCAATTATTACCTATGTGGCATTCATATAGATGAAGATACTTGTAAACAACAATAATTTGTTCCAACAAATATTATTGCCCAACACAAATAATTATTAGGTCACTCCAGGTGAAAAATAGACAATTAGATAAAATTTTAGAGGAAACCTCAACTTTTTACCATTAAGCAAAAAGAATATTATCAGAGATAATAATAAATTGTTCGAACAATTACCTTCGTTAACTTGAATTAATTATCACTCCAATTTATTACAAATTAGACAAAAAGTCAAGAATTTCAGAAAAAACTGCATATTTCTATCACTCATCTAAGAGAAGATAGCTAATAACAATAATTATTTGTTCAAACAATCATTTTTGTTACATTTGAATAAATATTTACTCACTTCAAGTAAAGCGGAAAAAAAGTTGCAAATTTAAAAAAAAACTCATTTTCTAAATTTCTAACTCTATTCTAAGAGAAAATTGCTAGAAACAATAATAAATTGTTTGAACAGTTTATTTAAACATCTAATTGTCAGTATAAAGTAGTATTTTATTTATGAGAAGCAATTCAAAATTAAAAAACCGCAAAAAAATCATAATTAGCGTTCAAAACGAATTTACGAATTTGCAAAGATATCTGTGAAGCGATGTATTATAATAAATAACAATTTTTTAAATAATTCCTTCTAAAATAAATATTTTTACCTATATGCAATATTAAATCAAGGCGATTATATGTGACGTGCGCCGAAGAAAGGGGGCTTACTCTGAAAAGTGAGATTTTTCAGGGCGAAAGGTCGAAGTCGGCCAGATAGACGCTACCTTTAGGAGAGAGGGAAGACTCAAGAAATCTTCCCTCCCCACTTACCACTGCATTCTCACAAGGAAAGAGATGGGTCGTAGACGCGGCTCAGGGACGGGTATAGATGAGACGCGGAGATGTAGTGGTGAGTGGTGGGAGGCGTTTCACGGGATCTCGAGCTCTCGAGCGAAAGCCTGATTTCTCGGGTACCTAGTAGCTCAATTATTAGCAAAAATAACGTTCGAATTTTTTTTCGATGGTTTCATCAAAAAGAGCAGCTCAAAAACTATCGAAAGGTGTGAAAACCACGATTTCGATTTTTTTAGATTAAGCCCCGTTTCTTCGGCGCACGTCACATATATTAGTCCCCTCTAAACTGAAGTCCAGGGTCCGCACTAATGATATTTTGAATTAGCTTAATTCTCTGATTATGACTTGATTGTCACATCACATAGATACCTGGGAGACACGGATGCCAGGTAAGAATCCTATCTCCCAGACATAGCAACGCCGTGTGAGGTGAGTACGTATAGACTCCAACTCGCTTCCTTATATGTGACGTGCGCCGAAGAAAGGGGGCTTACTCTAAAAAAATCGTAATCGTGGTTTTCACACCTTTCGATAGTTTCTGAGTTGCCCTTTTTAATGAAACCATAAAAAAAAAATTTTCGAGAGGAAGATTTCGTGAGTCTTCCCTCTCTCCTAAAAGTCGCGTCTATCCGATCGACTTCGACGGCTCGCCGTGAACAATCGCACTTTTCTGAGTAAGCCCCCCTTCTTCGGCGCACGTCACATATATAGAGAAGATCTCTTCGTATCTTCAGTACCAAAAATATATATAAATTTGAAAATAAAAAATTGTTACCCCTCTTTTGAGAAACTTGATCAGAAGGCCCACCTTAACGTATATATGCATATAAATTTTCAATATATCCCTGCTAGGGAGGCTGCCGAATGGCAGAGTGGGTGAGGATCACTTTGCCTGATCAACAAAGAAGAACGTCGTTTACTGTGCGATAGGTATGCCTGGAACCTGAGAGGTAGAATCTCAGAACGTTGATAACAACGAAAAACCCACAAGGCGCACTGTGCGCCCTTCCACCAATCACTCCGGAGTAGGCTCTTCCGACTTTAGATATGAGGTGAAAATTCGGGCCAGATGCTGGTAGGTTGAAGGAAACTTCTTCCACCAGAAGGTCTTGATACCATCTGGTCCCGGAGCGGAATTGTTCTTCATGCCTCTTAATACGTTTTTCACCTCCTCGGTAGTGATAGGTGGGCATTCCTCCTCAGGTGTTATGAAGGCATTGCACAGCTCCTTGAAGCTGTTTATGTTCTTTGAGCCTTCTTCAAGTGGATTTTGGACTTCATAGACTTCTCTCCAGAATGTTTAGAACTCCTCTGGTTTGGGCGGATGGTCGACAGTAATTGTAGGGTCTCGGAAGAATTCAGATGAGTGAGGTAAAAACTGTTGATTTTCTCTGACCCACCTCTCACTCCGCTCTAGACTTCTCCTAGCGTTAGATAGTACTCGTATTCTGTTAACAATATGCTGCCTGATGGTCAGTAGCTTTGTCTTGTTCATTGTGTGATGATGGATCCGCAGTTCGCGCGCGAACTGTCGAACCTTGGCAGCGAAAGTCCAGCTAGATGTTATGTAGTCAATCACGCACTGAATGCGGGACGCGCACTGTCTTGTCCAGCCTATATTTTTGCTAAGCTGTATTGAGCACACCACAATTGATAGTTCAGAGGTCGGATTCTTCGGAAAAATCTCCACGAAGCTCATCATCCAGTTCAGTCAGATCTTTATCTTTGGGTTAGGGAGAAACTTGAATGTCGATTTTTCTCCGGGTCCTGAAGCATAGTTCTTCTTTTATTGGATGCCTTTTCGCGGTTGGTCTCAGTGTCGCCTCTCCTTCTCTATACCCGGCTTGTTCTGGCTGCGGTAGAGTAGGCGCTCCGCTAATATAACCCCTTTTCCGGAGCTGTTCAGCATGATTTCGCAGACGTTGATGCAAAAAGTGCGAGAGCTCTGGGTGTTTCTCGCACCACAGAGCATGCAGTCGTGCCATGCAACCTGCTCGTTTAGGCACCATACTAGTATCATAGCACTCTAGCAGACCGTCATTGAGTCGATCCGTCCACTTAAAAGTAACAAGCTTCCGCCGGTCAATTGCATTGACTCCATTTTTATTGGCTCTTCAACTGTAGGGTAGTCGGCATTGTTGTCCGACCCATTTTCGGGAGCCCTGCGCGTTCGATTGTTTTGAACCGCACTTACTACAACTATGTTTGGTGTTGTCATTGTTTTCCTCATGAGCAGCTAGGGCGAAGGGTTCGTCCATCCTTGTAGAGCCCCGCATGCAAGGATAAGGCTGTATACTCTGACCCATCTACGTAAAAATGAGTCATACAGAAGTTGACCAAGACATAAGGGGCCATTCAATGGAAACCCCTATTTTTGACCGCATATTTGAATAGAACGGAGAATTTCGCGTCAAAAATGTAGTATGGCAATCTTGTTTTTGTGACCTAGGAGAGGTCAAAAATGAAGGTAAAATGTTAGAAAAACGATCAGATGCCCTTTTTCTGAATTCACGTGATTTTCCAAGTGTTTCAAGCGTTTATGATGCTTTAGAAAAAGTCGAGAAAATGAAAAAGTGTGAACCACCTTGACCAGAAAAAGGTCATTCGATCATTTTTTTGGACACTTGACCTTGATTTTGGACCTCTCCAAGGTCACAAATACAACATTTTAATAGTACATTTTTGACGTAAAATTTGCCGCGCTATTCAAGTCTACAGTCAAAAATTGGGGTTTCCATTTTGAGAGATCATCTTGACCTTGGAATGACTGAAAATTGAACTCAAGGTCAAAATCCATGGTACAGTTGAATGGCCCCCTATGTCCTGGTCAACTTTTGTATGAACCGTTTTTCACATAGATGAAGTAGTTTAGAAGATATTTGTATTTATAGATTAAAATTAGTAATCCTGTATATACAAAAGGGCCAAACAAGCACCACAGGGTCCCACTGAGAGCAATTGCTATCTAAAGAATGACACCGGCTCCAAGTTGAACTGCGATAAATCACACTTATGGCCACGTCTCACAACCGTGAGATGGGTGGTCACAGGGCACGACGAAATCACAACGGCAGGCCGGCGAAACCCTCGTGTGTCTTGAGGACACGAAGCGACCCAAGGATGACAGCTTTCTGCATCCATCTCGCAAGTGCCTTCGCATTTTCTTGGCACGCGAGTATGGCTTTAAGGTTACGAACCAGTGATAATTTAGCACCTCCGAGAGCATCTATCACAAGGACAATTACTAGTACCGAATATTTTGGGTACAGTCGTTGCAGCTCTCTTTTAAGGTCTTGATACCTCTCCTCTTTTTCTCTCTCCTTTGCAGTGATGTTGTATTCGGACAGAGCCAAGAATTCGATCACGAATATAGTTCGTGTCTCGAAGTCTTGGAGAATAATGTCAGGCCTCGAGTGCGCAACGGAGACTGCTGCCCGAAAATCGTAGTTCCAGAATATCTGGCACTTCTCGTTTCGGACAATTGACTCCATATCCCTTGGAGCGTTCGGCAGGGCAGGGTCGCGACCAACACCGTTAGATCGACGAAGGTGGTAATAAAGTACTCTCAGGGCCGCATTATGTCCACAGATATACGTTGTTCCTGCGTGGGTCAGACAACCCGATAGTATGTGTTCTAGGTACTCAGCGTGTGCATGACACGCTCTGCACCTATCACTAGGAACTTCTTGACATAAAATGCGGTGACGGTATGCTAAGGTGGAGATGACACCATCCTGGCATGCGAAAATAAAGCCCTCTGTGCCTGAATTGAGCCCTGATGATTTGAGGAAAGCAAAAGTTTGCTCCTTCGACAAGGACTGATTTTCTACATTTCTGTGAAAGTTTCCGTGCATATGCTTGTCGAGTAGCTCTTGGTGAAATTTTCCAACCTCTGCTTTCTTCACTTCGGCTTTTAGACGTGAAGCATCTAGATGGAGTAATGCACTTTCCTCACTTCTGATGTTAGAATTCAAGCCAAGGGTCTCGGCAGCTTGCTCCGCGGCTTTGTAAAGGAACGCTCCTTCGCTAATCATCTTGTGGTTTCTGACCATCTTTAGGAGAGGATCTCTGCCATTCGCAACGATGTAAGCTGTACTCAAAACAATTCGGTTATGAAGACACTGTAGATTCTAGAGTCCGCGTCCGCCTTGACGGCGTGAAATGTATAATCGCGGAACTGACGAATTGATATGCAAGCTTTTATGCATATGCATGATCTTACGCGTGGTGACATCAAGGGCCTTAAGCTCGTTTTCCGTCCCTTGAACCACCCCAAACGAGTAGAGTAGAACCGGGACGGCAAGAATGTTAGTCGCAGATACCTTGTTCAACGCCGACAGATTGGAAGACCAAATCTGTCGAAGAAGATGCTTGTATCTGCTTCGGAGAGAATCCTTCACTGATGTTACGTCCTGACTGCGGCTTTGAGGCACGCCCAGGTATGTATAGGTCTCTCCAGTGTTAATATATCTAATAACACTTATATCCACAAGCTCAGTGTCCTTGGGAACGCCAGTAATCTTTCCTTTCTTCAAATGAATTTTGGCACACTTGCACAAACCAAAGTCCATCCCAATCTCTCCTGTGTAGTTCTTAACGATATTTATAGTAGTTTGAAGTTTGCTTTTACTAGGGGCATAGATCTTCAGGTCATCCATATAAAATACATGGGTGACCTTATGCTCAGGCTGATTAGTGTCGCCACAGAGGTATCCAGGAGAATTTCGTAGTGCAAGAGATAGAGGCAGAAGTGTGATGCAAAAAAGTGAAGGGCTCATACTATCCCCCTGAAAGACGCCCCTCTGGAAGGCGACCTTGTTCGTCGTCAGACGATGATTCCTAGATGAGATGGTAAATCTAGTTTTCCAAAGAGGCATCAATCTCTCTATGCATCTCACTATGTGTGGATGTACCTTCAAGCTTTCCAACAGACAGATGATAAGTCTATGAGAGGTTGAATCGAAAGCTTTCCGGTAGTCAATCCAGGCCATTTAAAGGACGCGCTGATGGACTGTAGCGTCTTTACAGACACACCTGTCAATCAGCAGGTTCTCTTGACAGCCTGCTACACCTTTTTTCGAGCCTTGTTGTTCGTCCATCTCTCGCCATACAGGCTCAATTCGTCGAACAATCCTGTTGTTTAGGACAGCTGGAAAGATCTTATACAGTGTGTTCAAACAAGTTATTGGCCTGTAATTCTTAGGGTCAGCTAAGTTGCCCGTCTTAGGCAGGAGCACTGTGCGCCCTTCCACCAACCACTCCGGAATAGGCTCTTCCGACTTTAGATATGAGGTGAAAATTCGGGCCAGATGCTGGTGGGTAGAAGGAAACTTCTTCCACCAAAAGTTCTTGATACAATCTGGTCCAGCACCGGAAAAGTTCTTCGTGCCTCTAATTGCTTTTTTCACCTCTTCGGCAGTGACTGATGGGCACTCCTCCTCAGATTTTATGAGGCTGTCGCAAAACTCCTTGAAGCGGATGATATTGTCAGTATCTTCTTTCAACTCTAGTGTTTTCGGGATCTTGTACACCTCTCCCCAAAAAGTATCTACCTCCTTGGGCTTGGGTGGATTTTTTACGAAAACAGGGGGATCACTGAAGAGGCGCGATGGGTCAGCAAGAAACTGTTGATTCTCCCTGATCCATCTCTCCCTCTTCTGTATCCTCCTCCTTGCGTCAGATAACAGCCTTTTCTTGTCAACAATATGCTGCTTGATTGTCAGCAGGTTTGACTTGTTCAGTGTGCGATTCAAGGTCCTTAGCTCTTGGGCGAACTTTCGAACCCTTTCCGTGAACGGTCTACCAGATGTTATGTAGTCAATCACACATTGAACACGGGACGCATTCTGTCTTGCCCATCCAATTTTCTTGTTCAGTTGATGCAAGCGTCTTCT
>CAKNXH010062035.1:153859-173065 GCA_932178445.1 Andricus quercusramuli | reverse complement strand
CCCAAAAATATACATTTTGAAATTTTTGAACCGAGTCGACGACAAATCTTTCTCTCGTAGAAACAAATGAATACACATTTTTTTATTTTGGATTGAAATGATTCTTAGTACATTGTAAAGCACATGTTGTGTCTTATGGAGTTTAACACGTAAAACGTATACTTTGTTTACTTCCTTGACTCTGTTCAAGAAATTACAAGTCAATTTATTCACCCTGTTATAAACTTATTCTCTTCTTAGTAAAGATGCAATTTGTTTAATTTTAATACACGAACAGAGTTTAATAAAAATTTGAGACATCTTGAAAGTTGGATAAAATTACAATATTTGTAGACTCGTAGCGAGCCTTTAATATTATTTATTAACTTGAAATTTTCAAGAAGCACTTATGAGGATATTGAGAACAGATTTGTGAAAAAAATGTTCATTATTTTTCAAATTATAGTTTTGAAGCGGTTACGAAAATAAGTGAAAATGAACAATTATAATTCCAACAGCAGCTTTTCTCCGGACCTGAAGAATTTACAGCATCCAAATTGAACTCAGAGTGGCTTATTATTAGAGGCTTAGGACTTCCAGATTGAGGATCGACCATAAAGCTCCCTGCTATAGGCTCAAACCTGTAACCGAGCACATTTCCCCTCACTTCAGGTTCTCTTTAAACTTTTCTATTTTTATTCGTACGTTAGGAGAAAACTTCAAAATACTTTATAGCGTACTCAACCGCATCCAGAACAAGCCGGCAACAGAGAAAGAGAGGCGACACTGAGACCAACCGCGAACAGGCATCCAATAGCGGAAGAACGATGCTTCAGGACCCGGAGAAACATCAACATTCAGGTTTCTCCCAAGCCCAAAGATCTGACTGAATTGGATGATGAACTTCGTGGAGATTTTTTCGAAGAATCCGACCTCTGGACTATCAGTTGTGGTGTGTACAATGCAGCGAGAACTTTGGCAGATGCATGCCGTAAAACAAAACCAACGGTTGATCATAAGACCAAAAGAAGAATGCATCAACTCAGCACAAAGATAGGCTGGGCTAGACAGTACGCGTCCCGCATTCAGTGTGTGATTGACTACATAACATCTGGCAGGAATTTCACTGCCAAGGTTCGACGGTTCGCGCGCGAACTGCGGATCCGTCATCACACAATCAACAAATCAAAGCTAATGACCATCAGACAGCATATTGTTGACAGAATACGAATACTATCTAACGCTAGGAGAAGTCTAGAGCGGAGAGAGAGGTGGGTCAGAGAAAATCAACAATTTTCATCTGATCCATCTAAACTCTTCCAAGACCCTCCAATTACTGTCGACCATCCGCCCAAACCAGAGGAGGTCGAAGCATTTTGGAGAGAAGTCTACGAGGTCCAGCATCCACTTCAAGAAGACTCAAAGAACATAAATAACTTCAAGGAGCTGTGCAATGCCCTCATAACACATGAGGAAGAATGCCAACCTATCACTACCGAGGAGGTGAAAAACGTATTAAGAGGCATGAAGAACTTTCCCGCTTCGGGACCAGATGGTATCAAGACCTTCTGGTGGAAGAAGTTTCCTTCTACCCACCAGCATCTGGCCCGAATTTTCACCTCATATCTAAAGTCGGAAGAGCCTATTCCGGAGTGGTTGGTGGAAGGGCGCACAGTGCTCCTGCCTAAGACGGGCAACTTAGCTGACCCTAAGAATTACAGGCCAATAACTTGTCTGAACACACAGTATAAGATCTTCACAGCCATCCTAAATGATAGGATTCTTCGGACAATTGAACCTGTGTGGCGAGAGATGTATGAACAACGTGGCTTGAAGAAAGGCGTAGCAGGATGTCGGTAGAACCTGCTCATCGATAGATGTGTCTGTAAAGTTGCAGCATCCTATCTTTAGCATATTTACCATCTCTGTCACTCTTACGGCATTAGCCCAAATACCTCTCCGCTGAACGCCCCTAGAGAAATAGAGTCAGTTGTCGAGAATGAGAAGTGCCGCATATATTGGAACTTCATATTCTCGACAATTGTTTCTGTTGCGCACTCGAGGCCTGACATGGTTCTTCTTGACTTCGAGAAACGAACCATGTTCGTTATCGAATTTTCGGCACCAGCGGACAAAAACGTCAAAGCGAAGGAGAAAGAAAAGAAAGAAAGGTATAAAGACCTTATGAGGGAGTTGCGACGGTTATACCCGGAATATTCTGTTAAGCTAATCGTCCTGATCATTGGCGCTCTTGGAGGTGCCAAGGTGTCACTTGTTAATAGCCTGAAAAGCATCCCTGCGTGTCAACAAAATGCTGAGACACTTGCAGGGAGAATGCAGAAGGCGGTCGTCCTTGGGTCGCTCCGTGTCCTCAGGGTGCACGAGACTTTCGCCGGATCATCGTATTGAGTTCGCGCAGACTGTAACCACCCATCTCACGTTTGTGACACGTGCCCATAAGTGTGATTTACCGTGGTTCTACTGGGGGCTGTTGACATTCTTCAGATGGCAATTGCTCTCAGTTGGACCCTGTGGTGATTGTTTAACCCTTTTTTCAAGTTATATATATATATATATATATATATATATATATATGTATATATATGGCATGTAAGAAGAAATTCTTTCACCACTGAACGTTTAAAAAAAAACCACATCTTCATGTTGAGACCAGAAAATTTTTAAATACTACAACTTCCCTTATCAGACAGAACCGCGATTTGATATCGGCCATATATTAGGCGACACTTGGTATTGAAACTAATTATAAGATAGTTGAATAGTATGAGGAAAACTCGTCCATAAGGTCGCTATCAACAGAAATGGAGGAAGCTCTCATTGTTCAGAGTTCTTTAAAGAGTTTCATGACACGTAAGTTTTGGTTCCACATTGCAGTTGTTCCTTATTCAAATATATGTAGAAAAGATTATATAAAAATATTATCATTAATATTTTCGTCAGGTCAATTATAACTCAATGATTGAACCTATTAAAAATAATATTTTAAAAACTTGTCGCACTTTGCTACCACGAGGATAACAATCTGGATATGGTAATGCGTTACCCTATATCGAGGGGGAAACAGCTCTGGTATTCAGCTCGCCCACTTGGTGATCTGAACTGATAATCCGGGGTAATTCGAGTAATTCAGGTAATGCGAAGTGTTTCGGAGTATACCATACCATTAAGCCATTTCCCTTTCGGGGTAGGCGTGACACTGTCCGATTCGGGTAGTGTTGCCAGGTGGATAGTTTCTTGTAGTAAATAACTACATGTGTGAGTTCACCACACCCACGACACGCCAACAGTACGCAGTTAGTAGTATTCCCGAACGGTCACCCATCCAAGTACTAACCGCGCCCAACACTGCTTAACTTCAGTGATCTAACGAGAACTGGTTTTTTTTGTATGATCTAAAATGGTCAACTTTTTTCGATCACTCATGAATAGTTTAACAAACTAACGCTCACCTGTGAACAATGAATTAATAACGAAATTAGTGGCTTGTATGAGTGACAAAGAAGAATTCTGTCAAGCAAATAAAATGTATTTCACTAGAGCTTGAATTTCACTCAGAAACAAGTCAACCACTTGGTCGACCAGGTCCGTGGCCAGGTGTAACAATATATGTCATCAAAGTTGGCAATCTGTACAAATCTGTTTCGAAGACACTTATTCCTGCATGGAGATAGCAGATTTATCCCGAGTTTAAATTCACGGAGTAATCATGAGGAGACCGATCTCCGTATATGCGTTCTGACTGCCGTCACTGCACCCTTATTGCCGAGCTCATACGTTCCTAATCAGCACAACATGACCATTCGGGCATGCGCACTGTGGTCTACTATCTCCTTTTCTCCCGCGAGAAGTGTGTGAGTGAGCGCCAATGCATGGCAACCACTCTGTGATGACAACAACGAGAGCAATCGAGGTTATATCAACGTTTTGCAACTTATTGCAATAGTTTTTGCAAAGTTGAGTGTAAGTTGAAAAATTAAATAGTCAAGTGAAAAAAATTGCAAGAATGATGATAAAATTTTTTATTTAAGATTACTAGGAGAATATAAAGTGATTTTTCTTTTGAAAATAAATTTTAAGAGAATATCTAAAAACATTCTAAACATATTTTAATGTAAAAATGACAATTAACAAATTTTTTAATTTATAACGACTTAATATTAAAATAACGTAACTTCTTATTTGAAAAACGTTCAGTTCGATGTTCATATTATTTACAGGAAATAACTAGCCATAATGTGTTGATCAGAAACACCTGAGCTGGGCAAATAAGGTGCATTTACCGCAGTCAAAACTCGAGGTGCTTTTGACAGCATGATCGGTCACATTATTATGACTCCGTATTTAAATCGAATTTTGCCGTGATCTCGAGCGTATCTCCACGTGGTGCATCAACCGTCTTTTTGCGGTATGAGAGGAATTCAGACAAACCTACCCCTATTCGCGGAAAATATGAAGTGAACATACGTTGGAGTCTAGTTTAGGTGGAGTAATTCACTATAAATTTATTTAGTCTAGAGTAATCCGCAGTAATTTGGCGTAATATAAAGTAATACGCAGTGATCCGGCGTAATATAATGTAATCTGCAGTAATCCGGATTGATCCAAGTATATCAGAGTAATCCGAGTAATGTAGAGTAATCCGCGTAATCCGAAGTAATTCGTGGTAATCCGCAGTAGCCCGGTGTTTTTCGGGCAAATCCAGGGTAATCCGAATAATGCAAGGTACTACAGGTTCATCCGGGGTTATCCGAGGTAATCCACCTCCGCTGGAACGCGTTTTCAGGAGCTTTTCCCCCTCGCCCTATATAAGAGAAGCCAACTTACCATGTTAAAATGAAAATAGAAGTTATACCACAAATGCAAATGAATCTTACGAAAGCATCCGAATTTTCGATGAACGAATAAAATTAGACTCAATTAATCCTAATCCCTGTCGCTCTTCTTCTGGAGCTGCCCGTATTTTAAGGGAAGAAAATGAAATATTTTGGTGTGGTTTGTTACGAACATATTAGGGTGGGTGAAAATTCTGGGTTAAACGATTTTATTAATTGTTTCAACACATCGGGCATCGACCTGTCAACGCAGCATTTTTACCTTCCCGTGAAAGACACTCACAGGTAGCTCGAAAAAACGAGCGATAGAATTATGAGCATTAAAGTAGAAAGGGCGAACGTTATCTCTATGACAATGGCGTAAGGAGAGAAAGAGGGAGAGAGAGAAATAAGCCATAGGTCAGTATCCAGGTAGCACGTGTGTTCCGTTTTCTTTGCACTCGTCGATTTTGGCATCAGGAATTCTCCGTTCACTTAAGAGCATATATGCATATATGTTGTTATATATAAAAACGTGAGTACTGTGATGAGTCAGGCGATGAACCATATATCTATCATATCATATGTCATATCAAATGTCATATCATATATCACATCTACACCTCAGGTGCTGACACATCTCATCCAACCCACGTGCGTGGATCTGACCAAATCTCAAGGGCTGAAATATAATTGGAGAAAACACCTCCTAGATACAACATTTCGCAAGCTGTAATAACTTCCAATTATGAAATCTCTAAAATGCAATCAGGAATTCTTTTTAATTGATGGACCAATTTTCTTTTGCAATGCCATCGAAAGAACGGGCAGAGGCTAACGTACTGGGTTGTCAGCAATAAAATTGCTCACCATGCACGCATGAGAATGATCCAAAAATTATTTCATGCAATTCATTCAGTTTCTAAATCCTCAATGCACATTATTGCCCACCAAAAATTAACTGTGTTGCATCAACGAGGTACATCACAGATAAACCAAATTCGCTTTTTCCGTGACGGACGTTAAAATAAAGCCAAGGACATAAAATTTCCCTTCTGATGAAAACTTGATACAAACTACACTAGTGCGCATCGTGGCCTCTAGCTAGTTTTGTATGGACAAAAAAAATAAAGTCATCATCATTCACTCATTAATTACCAAGGTACGCATTATATCTGCCAAAAAAAGTTATTGAGTAATTGGAAGTGGTTTTATTCAGCCTGAAAAGGTACTGTAGTGAACAGAAAGTGCCAAATGCCTGTGAACTACCACTCTGCCGTTAAGAAGGCGGTTGGGGTAGGGGGTAACGTGCGCGAGCTCGTCCCCCGTACAGAGATCGAGGTCCTGTACCTCGATCCAACAAGTGAAGCAGAGGAAATGGAGGGGACCGTTAGAAGCCACTTCGGTGACCAGGATATCGGAGAAGTGAAGGTCAGCCTGACGAAAAGAGCCTTCAGGGGCAACCTGAAGGCTTTCGTGGAGCTGTCAGAGGAATTAGCTGCGAGAGTGGTACGCACAGGACACATGAAGGTGGAGTGGTTGTCCTGTCGCGTACACAAAAAGACAGAAAGGATTCGGTGCTATCGCTGCCTAGGCTTCGGCCATATGGCAGCCGGTTGTAATGGCCCAGACCGCACGAAGTCATGTTGGAGATGTGGCAAAGAGGGCCATAGGGCTGCGGAATGCAAAAGCAATTCGCATTGCTACCTCTGCGCCACAAAGGGAGACAAATCCCGGACGGACCATCTGCCCGGGACTATGAGGTGTTGGTCGTTCCGAGAGGCCGCCTCATCGAGGAAACCTCAAGGACGACCAAGTTAAAGAATATCACCCAGCCAGGATGCCGAAGGCCGACGAGCCCGGGTTGTGGTACCACCACACCGCTGAGGACGATGCGTGCATCTTGGTTGGGTGATGGTTTGAAGAATGCCAAGCTGGCAAGTATAAGTAGAAGCCAAAGCACGGCTTAATGGCCTCTGGCCTGGGACTCCGAAGCAATGTCTACCGCATTGCTTCGGAACCCCATGCCAAAAAACCTAGGACTCTGAAGTAATGCGATAAGCAGTTCCGAAGTCCTGGGTTGGCGGGAATAGGAGTTAAGGTTTAGTGGGTAGGTGCCGTTTGGTAAGTCCCACACTCACCTTTGTTTCTTGTGGACTGCGCGCCCATGTGTACATCTCGCGTGTATATGTTTTAAATACATATGCGTGAGATGTATATATTGGGCTCGCGGTCCCCAAAGTTCGGATGTGATTGGTGCATGAGCATTTTCCGTTTTTACTCCTTCAAAAAAAAAAAAAAACAAAAAAAAAAAAAAAAAAAAAAAACCACTCTAATTTATCAAAACAGACCTGGTATGCATTGTAGCTGCCAAATCAATTTTAACAAAATTAAACTAACCAGCAGCGAATGCCTGAATACAAGCGGACGGAGAGTGGACAGGACAGGCGAGATTTTTTCAAATATTATAACTAATTAAAGCTTTTGTTATCTGAAATAAGATCAATAAAATATTGATTTAATTTTTTTAAGGTATGCCTTCCCTGAGATTGTGAGTCAACTGATATGAAAATTATTTCCTTTAACCAATATTAACGAGTGTAAGGCAACAACAACCCTGGATAGGTACGTAACATCCTAATTCCTCATTTCAGTTAAAACGAAGATACATATTTCTTCATTTTATTTAGAAAAGAAAATCAAGTAAAAGATTTCAAGTTACTCTCCCTAGGACTTTTAATTTATTTCAAAGTGGCGCCACGTAAAAGACATTTTGTCGACCTGGAAAAAAGTGTAACTGGCAAACAAGTAAACATTTAATAATAATCTCAGAAAACAATTTTATATAGCTCTAGCCCATTTTATCGGTGGAGTAGCGTAAGTTTCTGAAAATTTCGACTGTGTAAAATAAGCCTGGAAGTTCATTAGTTAAATAATAACGCTCAATTTAGCATTGAACAGTAAATGGTGTGAACAGTAAATGGGAAGTATACAAAGGGAAAGAAGGGAAGCTTTCAGAAATGACATCCAGCGTCGCTTCCTGCTTCGGGAATCGAACCCGCGCCATCGTGGCTGCCAAGGCTGCAGTGTTGGAACATGAGACAAGCACGATACCATCTGAGCCACGATGACTCCCTGAATTGATTGAAATAGATGTGAAGAAAAACCTCTCAAAAATAATTGTACAATAAAACAATGCAAGAGTTTATGAAATCAAAATTAATTACCTACAATCACATGAATCAAATCGGTGAAAGAGTAAGGGTCAATAATTTGAGAAAAAAACATTTCAAAGGAATTCAGCCATGTCTATCTGATACTTTCAAAATAGACGTTGTAATAGATTTTTAATTTAAACACAAAACAAAGAAATAGAATTCAGAGCGAATTTCCGCCCTGGAGCATCAAACAAACGAATTTTTCTCCGCGTCCACCGACGTCATTGGAGATAAAATTTTATATGTTGTATATTTAATCTCTCCCTTTTACGAGTTTGAGGGCCTCCGCTACCTGTACATATATTTTTATTTCTTCCTTAATCTAACTGAAACGCTGCTTATATTCTAATGTTTCGCCTTACTTAAAATTTAAAAAAAATTGATACTATCGATTCTTAAACTTCTAAAAATGAGCGATCTTCCAGGGCTTCCGTTTCCTCTTACCATCAAATACATTTTCAACGATCTAAAAATTGAAAATTTTTGCTAGTTACTTTCCTTCAAACTGGATTACCCGTTTGGCTCTGCACTGTTCCCTTGCTTTCTCTCACATTTTCCAGTTTTTTCATTCCCGTACTCCATGTCCATTACTATCCAAAATTCATCTTACATACTCATCCACACTCAACTGTCAATCTTCCTCTCCTGTACACCTCTCTAACACATGTGCCTATGACTCCGTTTCGTCTCCACATACTCTGCACAAATTGTCCTCTTCATCCATCCAATATAACTCCAATGTCCTCTATGTCCTGCCACTTCAGTAACCCTTCTTGTAGATCACAAACCCTCCCCATGTTTTTCATTTCTTCCTCCCATATCGAATTTCCGAAATTACCTCTCGTCTCCTTGTTCCAAACTTCGTCCATGCATACTTGTGCTATTCTGCTCTCCTCTCCCCTTTTCAACTTCTCTTCAAAATTCCAGGCTCTCTTAATTTTTCTAGTTACCACTTTTCCCCTTCTTAGTATACAGATACTCTTCAAAAATTCTTATCATTAGGTTCATCCTCTTCTCATCGTCTGCTAATAGAACTACGTCGTTCGCGTATGCTAGACAGTGTAGTTTGCTGTGACCCAAAATAGTCCCCCCTTTCCCCTTCACCTTCAGCTTCACATCTGAGTCTGCCAGTAGCATATTAAATAGTAGCGGACTCAACGGGGAACCTTGCCTTAGATCTCTTCGTGTCCAGAAGGGCCCCCCCCCCCCCCCCCCCTATCGTCACCCAGATCCTGGTTTCAGTAAAAGTTTCCTTTATCCTCTCCACCAACCCTTACTCTATTCCCCTCTCTTTGAATGACTGCCATAGCACTTTTCTATTCACTGAGTTGAACGCTATTTCAAGATCTACGAAAAAGGCGTCTCATTTCCCTCTCTTTCTCACTGAGTTTCTCTTAACCAAGGAATTTTTTTTCTCTTCTATCTGTCTCTCTAACATCAGAGTGATCCCTCTGTACTCTTCTGCCTTCTTACCCTCCCCTTTTTTGACAAGCAGTACCACCAGCCCTGTCATCCACTTCTCCAGGCACCCTTCTTCTTTACAGACATTGTTGCAGATCTTCCACATCCGTTCCCTGATACCTTCTCCTCCATACTTTATGGCTTCGTTCTCCATACCATCCTCTCATGTAGCCTTGTTTTTTTTAGTCTATCTGTCGCCCCATCTGCTTATTTTGTTGTTATTTCGTTCCCTTATTCCTCCCTCCCTATTTATCACATCCCAGACCCTACCTTCCTTGATCGCTCTTTCTATTTCTTCCTTGTATTTCTCATTTCCCCTTTGCTTTCTCCTTTCCACCAACCTCTCATGTTCTCTTTTCTTCCTGTTGCCCTCCGCCTTCTCTATTTCTCCTTTCCTCTATTTTCTTACAAACTCTTTCGTTCTCTCGTTACTCTCCCTGCATTCCTCGTCCCACCAGCCTCTCTTTCCCTCTTCTCTTCCTCTTTCTGAATTATCTTTCAATTAACGAGTCTACTTCCTCCTCCTTTTCATACCAAACATTCTCATTTTCCATTTTTTGTTCAAACTCTTTCAATTTATCTACCACCCAGACTCCCATTTTCGTGTTCCTTTCTGCCCCTCTTTCATTTCTCCCTCTGCTGCGCTCATGGACGCTACCTTTCAGTGTAGCTATTACTGGAAAGTGCTCGGACCTTATCTCATTACCCACATTCATACTGCCTATCATATTCCTTATTCTTTCTTCCGCCAGGATGTAGTCTATTACTGCTTCTCCCTTACCAATAAATGTGATCTCTGCTTTGTCAGCTGCTTTCATATTGCCATTACACATAAACCGTCCTGTTTCTCCTATTACGTCTAGTAACCTCCTCCCCTTCCGCTTTATCTCCCTATGCTTGAAGCTCCTTATATAGGCCACCTTTTCTTCATCCCAAGTCCCTCCCCCTTGCTCGCCAGTCCTGGCATTCAAGTCACCTCCTAACAAAACCAACTCTTCCTTCTTTTCCTCCATCCACCTCCTTATTACTCTCCAACCTTCTTCTTCCTCTCTTCTTCTATATACACCAAACCACCGCTATTTTGACGCCTCCAATTATAATCCTTCTTACCATTGTTCCATCCTTTCCCTCCCTGTGGTCCTCTGTTGTCCCTTTTACTGCCAATTCTTTTCTCTCCCCTGAAACCATATTGCCTATTCTTCTACCCTTAACGTGTTCCTTTCTTGCTTCTTGCATTGTCCACACATAAACATTGGGTAACATCCTTTTCATTGGCTTCCAATCCTTCTCATCCACCCAGGTTTCACTCATCATAATCACATCCCACTTTTCTAACTCCCACCAAAAACCCTCATTCTTGTTCTTCAAGCCCTGCACATTCCAGAGATATACTTTCATGTTTTTCTCCTCCCTTCCTTCACCTATTCTCCTCACTTTTCTTCCGCCTTACTTTTTAGAAACACCTCTGTTTGATCACTTATCTCTTTTGCATCTTCCTTTTTTCTACATTTCTCAACTCCTTTTCCCTTTTTCTTTTTTTCTTTGATTCCTCGTCCCAGAACCATTCCTCCCCATTTATCCATAATCTGTCTCCCTATCCATATCATGCACCCCTTTTTCCTCTCTCCCATGCCCTCTGCTCTATTTCTCATCTCCTTTTTCTCTGCCTCAAGTTCGAATTCTCTTCAATTTTTTTCCATCTTCCTTTCGAAAATTTGTTGTTCTTTATAATTTTCTTTTTCTCCTCCTCACACCCTACTTTTACTATAAACATTCTTTCTTTTCCTTTTTTTCCCTCCTATTCTCTTAACTCCTTCTACCATTACCTAAGCTACAATATCTTTCAGAAGATTTTTGATTTTCACTTCCCTTGTATCACTCTCCACTGTCAATCCCTTAACCACTATGTTATTTGTTTTCTTTACCCTTTCTTGCTCTTCCAATCTCCTTTCAATGTCACTTAGTCTCTTCTTCAATCTTTCATTCTCATTTTGCACGTTCTTGTTATTCCCTTTTCCTATTGCCGCACCCTCTGTTTCTTTCCTCATATGTTTTATCTCACTATTTATCTTCTCGTCATCCTCCTTCTGTCTATTCTCTAAGCTCTCTAGTGTGCCCAATGCCTGCTCTCTAAACCCTTTTATGAGAGCCTCTAGTTTTTCAAACATTCCTCCATCCCCCCTATCGCTTTCTGATGTTTTCCGCTTAGTCCTTACTTTCTTGCTTTCCTTGTCCCTTTTCAATTTTTCGCCATTCGTCTAAGCTCCTATTCGAACCCAAGCTGCCTACCTTGTTTAGGCGCTTTAGGGTAGAAGGCCTCCCTCTGTTATGACGCGTACCTGAATTCCTCCTGTCTGCCGTCCCCTCCCTGGTCGGCGTCTCTAACGTATCTTCAACGCCACTGTCATCTTCCCCCTTCTCCCCACCAACCACGCTCTCAACCTCGTCACCTCTTGTTTTATCTATTACCTGCCCTCTGGCGATCGTTTGTGGACTTCGTACCGTCGGCACCCAACCTTAACCATGCTCCGCGACATTTCCCGCTCTTTACTCGCCTACCTCTTGCCCCCCTTGCCCAACTCACTTTCATCCTTTACATCCTTGCCTTCGCTCACCCTTCCTCCTTTACATCTGATCGCCGCACTCACTGCCCTTTCTGCATCTGAACACGCTGATTCCTTTCACCAAAGCCAAAAAAACCAACACTTGACACAAAACAGTTCTCTGACGATTGGTATGGAAAACGGAAGCCTAAATTTTATGTCAATATTCTTTATTACAAAAAAAAAACAAAGCCGAAAATTTTCTTGGGATGTCCTGAGCAGTCTACTGTTCGGAAAACAGAACAAAAATAATCCAATCTCTCCCCTCCTGTGCAGGTAGACGAGATGTGTCTTTTGCGCTGGCGCAGTGTTATGGCGGATAGAGGGAGATTTCGGGACTCTTATGCCCAAGAGATGTGGTAGTGATTATGCGACGAATCCTTGACGGTGAGGTTTAAATCTCTTAAGGTACAAGATTTGGAATGCGGAGCCGCATTCACATTCCACCCCCGGGGTTCAACCCTCAGTTGCCCGTGTGCTTGTGCGACTTGATCCGCCTTGCGTCCTCGTAGTCCATACCGCCGATTCTGGATGGTGGTTGATGCTGCAAGCGAAATTACTCCTTCCTCCATTTCGTTCTCGTCGTTAAAACTCGTTAATGACGAAAAAAAATCTCAACGGAATCAGAAAAAGTGATTTTTGCTCTCTATCTCCTTCTGAAAACCCCATGAGAGAGTGTGTAATAAAAGAGAAATGAAGAAAAATTTCAAAGAAAATAAAAAAAAAAAAACTATGGAAGATTAAATCATTTGGCCTTCGATCGAGCCTCATTTTCTCGCGGATATTTTCTTAAAGATTACAAATGGGTGGAAGCAAAAACAATACAAAGTAATTTGCAGGTGAAGCCTGCAACATTGCAGTTGTTTTTACACTTTTTGAACATTTTTGATCACGAGGGGTAGGTATGTATGATTTAGGGATAGTTTTTTTGGACACGTATTATATGTCATCAGAGAAGAAAAAAGAGCAAAAAAGCTCCTCTGATCGTTTATCTCAATATAATAATTTTTAGTGAGTTTTGATAGGTGGCGCCGCTGAATCCTCGAAATTTTTGAAAGCAACAGAAAATGGTTCTGGCATGAAGTCAGAAAAAGAATACGAAAAATGCGCCATAGCGAGTTAGCGACAAAAGCTCTCGTCTTTTTTTATTGAGTCTCGTCTCATCTCGTCTCATGTACATCTACATCTCGAAATCTCGTGAATTTCGATCAATAGTCATGTCAATTTCAAAATTAGCATTTGTGAATAAGCGAAAGTCAGAAATATAATCAATAAATATTGCAATTTTTAACTAATCGACTTCTGTTTCGTCAATTTTATTTCAACAACGAATTCATACTTTTCCATAACTACTTTCATCTTTAATATTGTACGAATGTTACATATTGTCAAAATCATGATTAGATACTGAAATCTGTTTTACTCTACGAAGGAACTTGTACAGAATATATGTGGCTGTCCGCATGAAAAGGGTCTTTATGGAAGTGGTCGGCAAACTTTATGCTCACTTTTCAGGTATGGTCAGGCCCGCACCGGCTTCATTTTTTCTGCTACTTTTCGTTCTATTCACGGACTTCAGTGTGGGTGAGCTTACTCCAGCAGGGGTCTTTTGTACACAGGCAGGTCAAAGTAAGGAAATTTAAAAACTTTTTTCTATAATTTGCGAAAAAGTGCCAGTTTTTCCACCTGTTTTTGGTGTAAACAGTGACCGATTTTAGGTCGCTGACATGGCGCATGCGCAGTGCCGACCTTTCCGGGCAACAGTCAAAAAAGTGGACGGATGGAGTGGAAAAAGTAAATGGAAGCAGTGACAAAAGTGAGGTACAGTAAAAAAAGTAAATAAAGGGCAAACTGCTTCGTGTTACTCCGGGTGTGTTCGTGCTGCCTCGGGTGTGCTCGTGCATTGTGAGCAGTCAACTTCATACTATTTTCCAACTCCGTCCCTAACCTAAAACACCGTCAGTTTCTTCAAAAATACGGTGTTATTGTTGCGTCAATCGACAAAAAATCGCCTTCTTTTTACACAAAAAACAGGTAAACAAAAACTAGCACTTTTTAAACAAATTATACAAAAAGCATCGTGCCCCACACATTGAAAAAGCGAGAGATTTAAAACGAGTGTGACTTTTTCCGATTCCAATGATATATTACTTGCCTTAGAAAGTTGAAAATTGGAAGGAGTTTAACATAAAAAAACTCAAGCTCAATATTCAATTTAATACTAAATACTTCTCAAATTTTCAACCTTTATAGACGAACTACATGTCGTTGGAATCGGAAAAATACGTAAATTCCCGAGGGGCTATTCAATGAGGCATCTGGGAATCAGAAAACCATGAATGCGGCAGTTCATAAATGATTCCTTTGTGAATCCCACGATTGCCCATCGATTGCTCCTAAGAATCCGTTTCGGACTTCGCTTGAATGGCAGGAACGCCTTGAAACTTTCGCCGGAACGTATAACGTATCACCGTAGTTACCACATATGAATAATTTGATAAATTTAATAATTATTAGAATATTGATTCATAAAAGTAATTTGTACATGTGTTTATTGTGGATGAAATGAAGAAAAAAAAACACGAGAAGAGATTGGCAATCGTCCAAACAAGGATGGGTTTTATAGATGTAAACATTGGCATTTAATTTTAATTTAATTCAAATTCCGAAGTCACGATTTAGGACTAAGATAAAATAAAAAATATGGTTATTTACTTCCGGTTTTTTTGCATAAGTGTCAGTAACTGCACGATATATCTCATAGATTATTCAATAAAATAAACATATTGGAAAGAAGATACTTGAAATTGTTACATTATTAATACTTAATTGTTGAAGTGAATACTGAAATTGTTATTACATTTGTCAGGATTATATTCTGTAACATTTCTTTGAATAGGTTTTAATGTAAGATGTATTTCTGAACTTCAGAAAATGAAGTCTTTAATTTAGATCAATGTTGCTTCGTTCCAGAAAATTTTCACTGAGTTTAAGACATACCATTATGTTAAAGTGTGACAATTTTAGACTGTTTTTCTGTGAAAAGTCGATAAATAGTCAAAATATATTTTTTGTGATGATTTATCAAATTAAACATAGATACATAAACATTTTATCCTAAAAAACAATTTTTTTTATAAACCTTCAACTTGAAAATCCTCTTTAAATTCTCACCCTGATATTTTTTTTTCAATTAAACAAAAATATAGTTTTCATAGCTTTGCTATAAAAGCACGACAGTACAATTAATAGGTCGTACATTTCCTCAATCAGTATCAAAATGCAAAGAACATATTTAAAAAGGTTAAAAATTTAACAATTATGTTTTGGCTCATATTTACAGAAAAAAACGTATTTAATAAACAGATTTTTTGAAATAAGTGTATTGTTTGACGGAACACATAGTCTGACAGTGACAAGCAAACATTAGTAATAATAGGACTGAACATTGTTAACTTGTAGTTGCTTATATGAATATAGCCATGGGCGAAATATTTTCTTTACATTTAAAAAAAAATCGACGTGATTTAAGGAATTTTGAATCTTTTGAAAATTTCCCAACGGATTTTGAAAATGGTCGATAGACTACAACAGTATCTGTAATTATTATTATTATACCATTAAGCCTTTTCCCTTCCGGAGTAGGCGTGACTTGTTCGGTTGGAAAGTAATGAAATAGGTATATAGGTATGAGGTTGATCGATATATGGGTATAGGGTGGATGGGTATGTAGGTGTTATGTATAGATGTTTTAGATTGATCTGGAGTTCTCGTGTTATTTATATAAATGACACGTTCACTCCGCAACACTGCTCCGACCCAGGTTGCTGATCAATCTCTCTAGCGATCACCCCAAGTGAGGATCCTCACAAAATTATTATGTATGGTTCCCCACCTGGGCCCATTATTATCCAAGGTCTTTGTTTCAGGCATCATTCACTCTATCGTCACTCTGTTTATAAACTATTTGTCGCCACACATTTCTGTCCTGGCATACTACTCTAGCTTCATTCACGTCCATGCATTTTTTCATGCAGGCTCTTGTATTTCTATGGCTTCTTATGTCTCTTCGTATTAGTGTCTCATTCACAGATTCTAACCATTCTTTCGGCGGTCTAACTCTGGGCATTTTGCCATTTACTTTACCTTTATACACTTGCTTGGTCAGTCGTTCATCTTTCATTCTTTCAAGATGTCCGAACCACCTTAGCTGATTTCTTTCCCATATGTCAACTAGTGTCTCCCCTGTACCACATTCTTTGAGGATTGTCTCGTTTCGTACTTTGTCCATCAGTGTTTTTCCGCATATTATGCGCAGAGGTTTCATGCCGATCGCGTTGATTTTACTCCTGTCCTTTTCTTGACAGGTCCATGTCTCGCTACCGTATAGTACAGTTGGTACGAAAATAGAGTTATGTATGGCCATTTTAGCTTTTTTTGATATGTTTTTATTTGTGAGGATGGACCTTGCTCTACCGATAACCTGCTTACCCTTATTTATGCGCCTATCTAATTCCCCATCTATTTTTCCGTCGTTAGTGAATAGACTACCTAGATATACGTACTTGTCAACTTGTTCTAATTTCTCATCATTTAGGACTATGTTGCATATTGTTTTCTCACTTTTTCCCTCAAACACCATGACTTTCGGTTTATTGACGTTAATTTTGAGGATTAAAATATCTCAATTAAGTCAAAAGTAGTAGAATAATGATCTAGTCATTTATAACAAGCAATAATCATAAGATGTTCATAAAAAACGAAACTAACAGAATATGTAGTAGATACACATTGTCTTCAATTTACTAAAGAAATAAAAAAATTTTTATACGCCGCAGGCATGATTCACGCGTATTACGTGCCTTTTTTCAGGATCTTAAGTAGCCCTTTATGGGACAGTGGTGGGAGCAGTACAATAATGGCCTCATTATTGGACTCTCCAATTATGGGGCCATTATTGTACTGCTCCCACCACTATCCACTATCGATTATAGTCCGCGTATCATTGGAGCATTGAAGCAATACTTATCGTACATGATAAAGCTATAGATAAAGGGGGAGGTACAGAGGGGTGTCGGGGTTGGAGGGGGGGGGGGGGAAATTTTGGACATTTCAAAACATTTGAGAATTTTGAAATTTTTTTGAAAATTTCGGAATTTTTCGAAAATTTTGGATATTTTTAAAAATTTTGGAAATTCAAGAAATTTTTGAAAATCATAGGTATTTTCAAAAATTACTCAAATCCCCCAAGAAATTTCCAATTTTCAAAAATATCCAAAATTTTCAGATGAGCAAATATCAACCGGCTCAGTGAAAATCTTGTTAACCTGCGCTAAAAGTGAATTGTACCGATTCGACTCGCCACGTCAGACCTCCCCTGCGATACATGATAATCGGAGGCAAACAACTTGCAAATCATGCCTCTGGTGTATAAAGTATAATGTGCACCATGGAACTACGTCGGTCATTACGCCTTGTGTGTTTGCAATAATCGTCTCCGCCTCGCGCTTCGCGCTCCTCTACGACTTGTATGGCAAATGCACACGCGGCGTATAATGACCGAGTTAAGTTCCTTGGCGCACAATGTACTATTAATGGGAAATTTTTTGAGACAATGAACTTTTAAAATTTCCATAAACTCATCCGTTGTTCAGTCTTTTTATATTTAAACATAATTTTAATTAGATCCAATAATATATAGATATTATTAATTCTCACTTAATGTAAAAAAAATGGAATATGTACACCTGTTAAATATAGAGCATTTAAACGTACAATTTCGTAATTTTTGGTTGTTGTAAGGTTAACTTCAATAGATTGCAGGTAAAAAAAAAATTTTTAGAACTTCTTATTATACTTGTAAAATAACCTGTTTCGAAGTAATTTAATCCGACACCCTAAGCTAGATCTCTCTGTATGATTTTAAGTGGAATCAAACATTATTAGTTTAGAGAGGTTATTATATATATTCTATAGTAGTTATTTTTTAGTAAATCTTTTTTATGTTTTTAAGGTGGTGCTCTTATTTACCTGCTATCCAGTATTATTTCTCTTTACAATTAAATTTCTGCCAAAACGATTTGCAATTTTATCACATTCAGAGTCACGCTATATGCAAAATATTATCCAGAACGAGGAAAAAAGAAAACAAATTTCAAATTTCATTGGCATTAAATGTACCGTCTTGCGCATGCCTGAATAAAATATGTGATAACTTACTTAACCTGAATCGAGTGAACGAAGCTTCAAGTACGAACTAGAATATCTGAAATTTCCGTTGACTGCCAAGATTCCCCAGTGACTGCTCTGGAAGTGCAGGATTTCCACGAAGGATTTCCTTGCAATTTCTGGAGTCGCATTTACATGATTTCTCAGTGAAGAGCCCCTCGTTTGCACCATTCTAATACATCTCAATTTTTTGCCCTTCACTGCAGTAGATACAAGTCGATTTAATATTTCATTTACTTTACGGACGGCTGTGTTTGTAACATTGTGAAAAAAACATGTGAAATGGTATAAACCATGCTGTATTATTTATATAAATTTTGAGCTAGTCCGTTTTCTTTGATCGCTTTTCAAATTCTTAAAGATTATTAACATCTGAAAGATACATTCAAAATATAAAATTTTTGAATACTAAATTCAAAAATAATATTACATTGTGCAACAAGCGGGATACACAGTTGGCAATCGACGTATCACGCTTGTAGCATACGATACTTTCCCGAATCACTGCAGGCCGGAACGTGTGACTACACGGAAGAAAGTATACTGTAAGATGTACAATCTCGAACAGTAAACTGGGGTTTAAAGCGTACCCACTGTGAAATGAGCAGTTTTCACAGTATTGAATGCAGTGTGAACCAGTAATCTGAAACTATACTGGTCGAAATACCACTTGTAGCAACACATATAGCAGCTATTACAGTTTGGCATTGTAGAATCGAATAGCACTGGCGGGCGCTGTTTAAATTACTGCTCCGCATCGTAAGGTTTCACTTATAAGCTGGCAAACGTTACGTTTTCCAATTGTGAATTAAAAATGGTGAATTATACAATTTACAAGTGGTAAGATATCTTCTTTCATAATGCGATGGGTAGTCGGCTACAAAG
>CAKNXH010062035.1:137911-148859 GCA_932178445.1 Andricus quercusramuli | reverse complement strand
AGTTAGAGCATTTTCAAAATTTTTGCGACCATTTTTTTTTTAAATTTCAAAATTCCATGTACGGATATTGGTAGTACTCAAAAATTCGAACAATTTATCTGCACGACTTTTTTCGATAAAAACCAAATTATTAGAGTTATAGTATTTTCACAATCCAAAAATTAGAACTCAAATGAACATTTTAATCCAAACAACGCACGATATGGAAAAAAAAGTCAAGGGAGGAAAAATAGGGTTTTTTACAGTTCTGCAAGATTATCATAATAACTCTTTGAATTTTCTTGAAAAATCGAAAATTCAAATTTTGATCGTACAAAAAATGAAAAATTCAAATTTTGATCGTACAAAAAATGAAAAATTCCATTTTGTGTCAAACTATGCAAGATACGAAAAAAGATAAAAACACAAAAATTGTGCACCCAAAAATTGTCTACAAATTCCCTATTACTCACTTTTTGATTCAGCACGTAGTTTTTGTTTTATTCGTAAAAAACGACGTTAACAAAACATCAGATTTTTGGACAAACGACACAAGCTACAAAAAAAAAAAAAGCTGTTCACCCAAATAAGAGCCACAAATTTCGCATTAATCATATTTTGTCGAGACGCGTAGTTTTTGATTTAATCTTAAAAAATGATATTAAAAATAAACAAATTAATTTTTTGCACAATAAAACACAAGATACAATAAAATGTTTAACAACAAAATTTTCTTCAAATTAGGTCTAAAAATTTGCTTTTAACATTTTTTTTTCTCACGAGAAACGTGATGAGATTGTATTCGTTGAAGCCGAAAAAGCTTTAACAAAAGAGAACTCACAATCACTAAATTTCAGTTGTTGATGGTTTGCATTATGAGAATTAATCCGGTTTTGAGAACTTGTGGAGCGGGGCGAAAAACGAAGCGTTACAACCCTACAATATTGTTTGAACTCTCTGTGCTTCGCCACGCTCTACAAGTACTGAAAACCTATACTAGTTTTTTTAATCATTAAAATCTTTAATTATGTAAGTTATACTTGATATAAATATTATTATAATGAATATTATTATAATTATTATACTATTATTAATGTATACAGAGTACTCTCTCTTTTTTAAAATTTCTCCACGGTTTTTTGTCCCGCGATTGACCCTGGGGCAGAATCAAGGAAAAATATTCTAAAAATATGTTCATTCGTTATTCAAATGTTACAAAGACTTACCTTTAAAATTGCTTTGTCCTTTTAAAATCATGATATATTTCTTTACAAAATAAATTTTGTTAAATTTATTTTACAATTGAAATAAAATTGTAAAAAATAAATTTTGTAATGTTGAGATAAGTATTTTAAAACATTAAAGGTTTTGTAAAGTTTTGATATATTAAGAAAGTATATGAGGTCAAGTTAGTAGCTTTTCGGCCTTTTCTCCTAAACTCCGCAAAATTGTAATTAGAGTCTAAAATAGATTGAAAAGAAAGGTAATTATCAGAGAAAGATTTCAAAATTTTTTTTTTTCAGCTGAAAATTAAAATATACCCTTTCTGGTTGAAAAATTATATTTTGCAGTTGACAAATGCATAACTATCTGGTTGTAAATTCATGTATTTTTTGTAAATTAGTCTTTTTTGGTAAAATATTATTCTTCTTGCTTGAAGATGGTTCCATCTTTACCAATTTTGTTAGAAATCCTTTTATTTTTTTGTTAAAAATTAATTTTTAATGAATATTTAATTATTCCGTTTTTTAAACTTTTCTTTTTTGGTTAAAATTCATTTCTTTCATGCAAACTGAATTCATTTGTTGAACAATGACTTTGCTTTTGTTCACAATTAATTTTTTGAAATGATAATGTAACTATGCCATTTTGGTTGAAAATTAGTTTTTTTTTCAATCACAAATTCGTCTTTTTGATTGAAAATTCATCTTTTCGGTGGAAAAATCAATTTTTTGGTTAAAAGTTTTAATATTTTTTTAAACTTCGTTCTATTCGTTTGAAAATTCCTATTCTTGGTTGCAAATTCATTGTTTTCCATTCAATTTGTTTGGTTAAAATTATTTTGCTAAAACTTCGTTCTTTTATCACCTTTTTACCGAAAATGTAACGATTCAATTTTTGGTTAAAAACTTATCTTTTTTAATTGCAAATTCAACTATGGGGTTAAAAATTCATTTTTTGGTAGAATATTACTCTTGTTGTTTATGCATTCATTTCTTTGTTCAAAAATTTAACTATTCAGCTGTCAATTCGATCGCTTTTTTGTTTTGTTGAAATTTAATTTTTCGAATTGAAAATTTAACTGTTCCATTTTTGGTTGAAAATTTATATTTTGTAGTTGAAAATTCATGTATTTCTTTGAAAATTAAACTATTTGGTCGAAACTTAAACTTTTTGTCTGAGAATGTGACTATACTCCATTTTTGGTTGAATACTTATTTTTTTAAGTTTACATATTCATTTTTAAAGTCAAAAATTTTACAATTTCGTTCAAAATTTGTTCTTGATTTGAAAATTTGTCTTTTTTAGTTCAAAATTCATCTTTTTAGTAGTAGAAAATTATTCTTGTTTGAAAATCCATTTATTTTGGTTAAAAATTCATTTTTTTTGGTTGATAATTTAACTATTTTGTTGAAAATTTGTTGCTTTTTTTGCTCGAAAGTTGAATTTTCTCAGTTTAAAATTCATGTTCTTTGTTATTAAATTATTCTTCCTGTTTAAAAAGTCATCTATTTTAATTAAGAATTTATTAATTTGTTTGAAAATGCATCTATTATGTAAACCTTCTGTTTTTTGTGCTTAAAATTATTTTTTTAGATAAAGATTAAACATTCCATTTTCCGTTAAAAATGTATCTTTTTAGTAGAAGATTCAACTATATGGTTGAAAGTTCATGTATTTTGTTTTAAATTAAGCTGTTTTGCTGAAATAATGTTTTTTTGTTGTTGTTAATTTATTTTTTAATCTGATGATGTAACCGTTTTTCGTCGACAATTTATCTATTTTGTTGAAAATTTGTTTTTTCTGTTGTTTAAAAATTGATTTTTTAAATGTTGTATTCCTGTTTTTGGGAGAAAATTATTGGTTCGAAAATTAAATTATTTATTTGCAAATTCAATATTTTGCTTCAAAATTTAAATATTTTGTTAAAACTTTGTTTTTTTTTTGGGGGGTAATAATTTATATTTTAATGGAAATACAAGTATTCCATTTTTGGTTGAAACTTTATCTTTTTTGTTGAAAATTCAACTACGTGGTTTAAAATTCATCTTTTTTGGAAGAATATTGGTATTTTTGTTGATAAATTCATTTCTTTGATTGAAAATTTCACTATTTTATTGTAAATTCGATTGCTTTTTTTTATTCAAAATTAATTTTTCGCACCGAAAAGTAACTGTCCCATTTTTGGTTAAAAATGTATATCTTCCAGTTAAAAGTTCATTTCTTCCTTTGAAAATTAAACTACTTTTTTCGGAAATTATATTTTTTATTTCATTGCAATTATTTCATTTTTGGTTGAATACTTATTGCTTTAGCTTAAAATTCGTTTCAAAACTTGAAAATTGAACAATTTTCTTGGAAAGTTTTTTTTTTTCTTGAAAAATTATCTTGTTAGTTGAACATTCATCTTCTTTGGTAGCAAGTTATCATCCTTGTTTGAAAGTTCATCTATTTTAGTTGAAAATTCATTTCCTTGGTTAAATATTCTTGTTTGGGGTGTGGAGGGGTTAAAAATTAATTTTTTTCAACTGCAAACTTAAGCATAAACTAAAATTTTCAGTTGAAAAATGTATTTTGTTTAGTTATTTCTTATGTTGGAAGCTTAACTATTTTCTTGAAAATTTGTTTTTTATCTGTTAAAAAATAATTTTTTACTAAAAATATGACTAAGATAATTATGCCACACAAAATTTGAAACATTTTAGGTCGTGAAATCTTGTCTCCTGTGTATATATAGTCATCCGGGATTTTAAAACCGGAGTAAATTTGAAGAGGCAAGTCTTGCCTCTTCAAATTTCAAATTTACTTAAATGCTCTTGCCTGGCATGAGCATTTAAAATTTTATAATTGATTCAATTAAATTTCAATTAAATTAATTAATTCATTCAATTTAATTCAATTTGATAATTAATTTAATTCATTAATAATTTAATTTAATTTATTTATTTATTTTATTTTATACTTTAAAATTTTATCAATTTTATTTTCATTATAATTCTATACATTAAATTTAAAATGATAATTATTTATCATCATTTAAACTTTGCAATATTCGAAATGGATGAAAAAATAAAACATAAATAATAAAAAATGAAATCACTTGAAAAAGATGAATATTATTAATCTAATCTTAAAATCCCATATACGTTCCTGAAAGACATAATAAAAAATATTTCGGGACTTCCTTACATGCATGGGTATGTCAGGTGTCATTCGCGAAAACAAAAATCAACCCAAACCTCCTAATAACCCACGAAACTGAATCGTGAAGTCGGGCGAGCTCGGCTCGGCCCGAGCCACAAGTTCGTGCTCGTGCATTTTCGGCTTTACACGAAGCTGGTCTACGCAGCATGTAACAGAGCTGACTCACCGACACGCTAAGTTTGCATGTGTTGCTCCCTGATGGGAAAGTGGTGGGGGCCGAAAAACCCCACGTTCTGAAGATACTGTTTCCACGAGACTACAGGGAAAAACGGCTTGAGTTTTGGCCGCGAGGAGAAACGGTTTAGGCCAGACATGCCCAACTCGGGGAAATTTACTCCGGGAACACATGTTCCGCGTTCCCTACTCTTTCTCCTAGAGAGCGGGAGTGGTGGTAGACGCATGCGCGTGGTAGACGCGTATGTCACAGAGGAGAGATTCTCGCAAGCGTTTACCACCACTCCCGCTATCTAGGAGAAAGAGTAGGGGACTCGGAACATGTTTTCCCGGAGGAAATTTCCCCGAGTTGGGCATGTCTGGTTTAGGCGTCTAAGCCGTTTCTGCCCTTAACGTATTTCAATCCGCTTTCCCTCTGGCGCTCATTCAAACCGTTGTTACGCTGAAGCTTTTCAAATTCGCTTTCGCTCCTCTACTAATTCCACACCGCTTTTACTCTCGGCCCGTCATATCGTGATTCAGTCATTTCAAACGAGTGTCAGAATGACAGGTTTTTAACTTCCAATAGCAAACTTGACATATTAACATTTCTGAGTCGTTACATCAGCGACCGTTACACCAGAAACCGTTTTTTTAGAATTTATATAAATATAGAAGTACGCAAAATTTTTTGGTCGACACTTATATGCATTCATATATGAATGAAGAAATAACTTCGCTAATATTACATATTAGACGTAGGGCCTGAAACAAGATTCTTCCTTAAAGCTTAAGCTTCAATTGTCTTTAAAAAATCTTTCGCAAACACTCTTGGCGGTATCGAAGTAAAAAATATTATTGTTACACCAGCGACACGCAAAGTTTGGGACAAAATTTACGATCCAATTAGAATTTTTCTGTACACCCTATGAGATTTTCATTAACTTATCTAGATGCTAAAATAATTTTCAAGCAAAGCACGTGATTTTAGGCTTTTATCTTATGAAATAAAGAAATTACAAATTTTCAAATGTATAAACATGTAAACTGGACAATCTATAAGAATGACATTTCGCATATATCAGGGATGAGTCTACCGCCTCTATTATCAGATTATGCTTGAAAACTACTGTCCGATGTAGTTTTCCTCACTGCCAAATGAATCTCATAGTCAATTAATCTTCACCCTATTATCAAACACCAATAATCAACTAGGACAACAAATCTAAAGGTTACTGACAATTGCTCATATAGATCATGAGAAATCACAGAGCTTAATTATTATAATATATTTGTAAGCATTTTAGTTTATTATTTACTGTGCAATTTTGAGAAAATAAGTATTTTTTTAAGCAATTTAAATTTAAAATTTAAGCAATTAAAATTTAAGCTATTAAAATTTAAGCAATTTTTTTATAACTAAAAATACATTGAATGCTTGGCGTTTCTTCAAAATCTTCAATAACAGATTCTTTTTAGTACTAGCGGCCTTTTTTTAGTAAAACCTTCGAATCTTAATTTGAGGTTGACTATTCTCTTCATAGTTCATGACCATCATTTGATATTCAATTCAATGGTGTTTCCATCACGAATTGGGGCGAGGAATAATATTAGATGAGATGATCAAAAGAAAAGAGAGAATGGTAATCTCAATTGTGAGATATCTCCTCAAACGACTTACTTAGATTAAGCGAGACCTTGATCACGTTTCTTCGTTTCCAATAGTATTATTCTTCGTCTTATACTTAGATAGAAAAGCGAGGAAGGAAGTTTTACAAGGCGGTATAAGGGGGAGGGGGTCAAGGTATAGATTTTTATATAATTCTAGAATTCCCGTGTTGTTTATTAAAATAACAGAAGGGGAAGACTTAATGGTATACGTAGAACGAGTACCGATGCTCTATAAAGTGCTTACTCGCGTAATCTGCTATCGATGATTGGGGAGCGGAAGTATTGTGTTGATTTTTTCGCTCATTTAAAAATCCACCCAGAGGGTTCATTTTCAACAAGCTCTCGACTGTGAGCTGTACGCCAATTCTCCCCCTTACCAATCTTACATTACCTTAAGGCATTTTTAAGGAAAAATGTTTAAATCTGTTAGTTGAAATTTGCATTACTTTTATTGCAATAATTTTTTTAGATGAAAAATACAAAATTTTATGTACAAAATTTCTTACATCTCATCATAACTGAGTACCGCTAGTTTCTTTCAAATCTCCACGTTTCGAGACCCGCTGAATCCGAAAAAACAAGTTTCACGATGGCGTCTATCTGTCTGTCGTTATTGTCGTCGTTTTCGTTGTCGTCTGTATACAGGATAGTTTTTGAAAGACTAATCAGATTATTCTGTAATTTGGCACACAGTTTTAGGGACCAAAAAGAAAGACAGTGTTCGCTAACCAGCATTTTTTGACCAGCGGTTCTGCTTTTAACAACAAAAAAATAACAACAACAAAATAAAAAATCCCATTTAGCGCTCAAACTATGCAAGATACGAAAAAAAACACAGAAAACGGAAATTGTGCGTATCAAAAAGATCTACAAATTTATTTGTTAATCACTTTTTGATAGGACGCATAGTTTTTGTTTTGATCAGGAAAAATAATATTAAGAAAAAAAAAATTTTGAAAAAAAGGCATAAGTTACGAAAAAAACTAAGAAAGATCTACAAATTTTCAATAATTTTTGTAATAAAAATACGTGAAAGATAAACCAAATGAATTCATGGAAAAATGACACAAGATGCAATACAATATTAATTAACAAAATTGTTTTTTTCTTAGGATACGCACTTTTTTAAATTATAAAAGCAACACAATGAAAATAGGTGTGTTTCAATCCCAATTCATATTATGAATTGTAATAATATAAATTTATTGAAATGATACATTTTTCAGGGTAGCAGAGAATAAAAATAAATGCAAAATAAGGAACAAATATATATTAAAGTAATCATGAAGAATAAAATTTGTATTTTATTCTGCAATATCTGGATAAGCAGTCCCAGACTGAGATGCATAAGTGAATATAATATACATTTGAAAATAATGTAGAAAAGTTCGCATTTTGGACAAAATCGAGTGCGAAGTTCCTTTCTTCGCGGTCGGTCACACATATACATACATACATATACACACACACACACACACACACATATATATATATATATAATTAAAAAAAAAGTTAAACAACCACCGCAGGGTACCACTAAGAGCAACTGCCATCTGGAAAAAATGTCAATGGCCCCCAGTAGAACCGCGGTAAAATACACCTATGGCCACGTCTCACATCCGTGAGATGGGTGGTCACAGGGCACGACGAAATCACAACGACAGGCCGGCGAAACCCTCGTGTGTCTTGAGGACACGAAGCGACCCAAGGATGACAGTTTTCTGCATCCATCTCGCAAGAGCCTTGGCATATTTTTGGCACGCGGGTATGGCTTTAAGGTTACGAACCAGCGATAATTTCACACCTCCGAGAGCACCTATCACAAGAACAATTACTCGTACCGAATATTTTGGGTACAGTCGACGCAGCTCTCTTTTAAGGTCTTGATATCTCTCCTCTTTTTCTTTCTCCTTTGCAGTGATGTTGTATTCGGATGGAGCCGAGAATTCGATCACGAATATAGTTCGTTTCTCGAAGTCTTGGAGAACAATGTCAGGCCTCGAGTGCGCAACGGAGACTGCTGCCCGAAAATCGTAGTTCCAGAAAATCTGGCACTTCTCGTTTCGGACAATTGACTCTATATCCCTTGGAGCGTTCGGCAGGGCAGGGTCGCGACCAACATCGTAAGAGCGACAAAGGTGGTAATAAAGTACTCTTAGGGCCGCATTATGTCTATAGATATACGTTGTTCCTGCGTGGGTCGGACACCCCGATAGTATATGTTCTAGGTACTCAGCGTGTGCATGACACGCTCTGCACCTATCACTGGGAACTTCTTGACATAAAATGCGGGCGCGGTATGCTAAGGTGGAGATTACGCCGTCCTGGCATGCGAAAATAAAGCCCTCTGTACCTGAATTGAGCCCTGATGATTTGAGGAAAGCAAAAGTTTGCTCCTTCGACAAGGACTGTTTTTCTACATTTCTGTGAAAGTTTCCGTGCATTTGCTTGTCGAGTAGCTCTTGGTGAAATTTTCCAACATCTGCTTTATTTACTTCGGCATTCAGACGTGAAGCATCTAGAAGGAGTAATGCACTTTCCTCACTTCTGATGTTAAAATTCAGGCCAAGGGTCTCAGCAGCTTGCTCCGCGGCTTTGTAAAGGAACGCCCCTTCGCCAATCATCTCGTGGTTTCTGACCATCTTTAGGAGAGGATCTCTGCCATTCGCAACGATGTAAGCTGTACTCAAAACAATTCGGTTATGAAGACACTGGAGATTCAGAAGTCCGCGTCCACCTTGCTGGCGTGAAATGTATAATCGCGGAACTGACGAAATGATATGCAAGCTTTTATGCATATGCATGATCTTACGCGTGGTGACATCAAGGGCCTTAAGCTCGTTCTTCGTCCATTGAACCACCCCAAACGAGTAGAGTAGAACCGGGACGGCAAGCATGTTAGTCGCAGATACCTTGTTCAACGCCGACAGATTGGAAGACCAAATCTGTCGAAGAAGATGCTTGTATCTGCTTCGGAGAGACTCCTTCACTGATGTTACGTCCTGAATGTGGCTTTGAGGCACGCCCAGGTATGTATAGGTCTCTCCAGTGTTAAGATGTCTAATAACACTTATATCCACAAGCTCAGGGTCCTTGGGAACGCCAGTAATCTCTCCTTTCTTCAAATGAATTTTATATATATAATTATATATATATATATATATAATATAATAATAATAATAATAATAATAACGTCTATAAATAATAACGTCGATGAGTTAAAACAACTTGATCGAAGCACACGCAAGATGATGACAATTCAACGAAGTCTTCATCCTAGATCTTCCGTACCTCGAATATATCTCCCTCGCGATAAAGGAGGTAGAGGATTGCTAAGCTTAGAGTGTCTTCATCGGAGAACGGTTCTGGCTACAGCCTGTTCAGTTCTAAAAAGCACGGATTCCCTTATGCGACTCGTACATCAACATGAAGTCGCCAATGCTGCGGTGTTTCTATACCATGCAGCAGATAGGGCCGCAGAGGAGCTTGACCTCCCATTTGATTCCAGCGACATTACACATGGCCTAGCATCACTAAAACCTCTGGTGCTCAAAAGTCGTATACAGGAAGCAGAGCATACGCTTCTACTAAGAGAACATGCTGAGAAACCCCTCCATGGTAAGTTCTACGGCATCCTACGTAGAGAAGAGCTCTCGATGGGTCTGACCAACATGTTTCTCAAGTCTGCTGGATTGAGATCGGAGACCGAGGGATTTCTTTTTGCCTGTCAAGACGGCGTCATAGACACCTTAGTTTACCGCGAGCGCATAATGAATATACCTGTACGCGATACCAACTGCCGAGCGTGCAAGCTAGAGCCCGAAACACTTGGACATGTTCTCAGTGGATGCTCTAAATATGCACGCTGCGCGTACATAGAGAGACACAATGCAGCTCTAAAAGTGATATATTACCATCTTAGGCATTTCTATGGTGTTGATCTATTGCCCGTCTTGCCATACGCCCAGGGGGAACTCGAGTCAGTTGTGGAGAATGATCAGTGTAAGATCTACTGGAATTTCTCATTCTCCACCACTCAACGTATCAGTGCTACGAAGCCTGACATTGTCCTCCAAGATCTGAAGAACAAGATCATTTACGTGATTGAATTCTCGGCACCAGCCGATGGTAATATCACGGCAAAGGAGGGAGAAAAACAGGCGAAATATCAAGCACTTCTTTTCGAGCTGAGTAAGCTGTACCAAGGCTACAAAGTCCATCTTATAATTCTCATAATCGGCTGCCTTGGAGGTATGAAAGCTTCGTTTATTAGCCAACTCAACAAGATTCCGGCTTGCCAGCGTCAGGCTCATTTTATCGCGAACCGGATGCAAAAGGCTGTTCTCCTGGGATCACTCCATCTGGTCCGTCAACACTGTTCCTCTTAAATTCTACAAAGATTGGTAGCTCTAAAAAAGTATCCAGAGGTGAAACCTTCATCTCCAACTGTCTTGTCTGCCGCGTAAGGTCATCCGCGGCTAGAGACCTGACTCCAGGGAACAGTGTTGCCCGATGTTATCACGCGTAAATTTCCCGCTCTTGCTTACCTTCTAGGACAGAAGGAGCAGAAGCGGATGACGTACACGTTCCAGTAGCTTTGGGATTGGTTTCTTTAAGGAATCATGATCGAAGCTTCCGGAGCCTACAACTTCTCTATATATAATAATATTGCGTTTGTCACATATAAGAGGGGCGTCTTTCAAGGAGACTCTCTAAGTCC
>CAKNXH010062035.1:84800-115526 GCA_932178445.1 Andricus quercusramuli | reverse complement strand
AGTTTATTGCCATGCGTGAGCCATGCATAATTTTTTCACGCGGGTATTTTATATATTTAAACACATCAATACAAATATTGAAGAATATTCTCTTTAAAATTATCTCAGGACGTCTACTCAAATTTTGTAAAAAAAATTCCCTGACAATTCCAGGTCTTTTCCAGGCATCTATAGATTTTTCCTAGATATAATTTTCCTGAATAAGGAGCATTACATATTACATAATATTAAAAAAAAAAAAACCATCTCGTAATCCACCTGTGGATGGTTGAATTGTTATTAAGTGAGTTTATTAAAAGTGGTCAAAAAATATGAATAAATGGATTGTGGTCGTAAAAAGCTTTATTTATGACCCAAAATAGGTGCCCTACAAATTTTGTTCCTTTTGGTGTCAAAATATCCCCTGAGTATTGACATTATTAAAAAAAATTATAAAAAATATATATATATATATATATATATATATATATATTTAGGGATCTTTCAAGTCCATTTTTGTACAAATATGCTTTTTCAATTGCCACTAAATCAAATATTAAAAACTAAACAATTTGAAACTGTATTGTATGAAATAGAAAGCCTTGAATGGTAAAAATGTTAGATTGTAACATTCAAATTTCTAACGTTACAATTTTTATTTTAACGTTGAATAACAATTGAAAGTTATAAATTTGAAGCTACCAAAATTGAAATAAGTAAAATAAATTTTGTTATTTAATTTTGTTCCTAATTACAAGAAGAACTTTTCTAGTGTTAAATTTTTATTGAGTGGAAGAATGGGAAGTATTGTATTTTAAACATTTTTATCAAGATTGAAATGAGGAAATGTTAGTTCTCCATTTTTGCTAAATTGGCAGTATACTTGTATTGAGTAGGAGGGGAAAAAATTTTTATTTTCAAATGTTTCATTTTTTAATATTTTTATAAATGCAAGTTGAAATGAGGTATTAGTTTTAATTTAGAGCATTTAAAACGATAGCGTGAATTTATATTTTTTTATCAGAAATCTTTGAACTGTTCAATTCATAAAAGTGTAAAAGTTTAGGTTTTGCAGTTTAATGCACTTAATTGAAAATTTTCAGTTAAAAAGTGTTAAAAGCTTTTATTGCTTCCTTACAGAGGAAGGTTTGGAATGACCTGATTATTCAAATATACTTTTTTGACATATTTTAATATAATTCGACCCGAAATGCGCGAAAATAAAATTGTTTAAAAACGTCCGTGTGTGCATGTGTGTAAGTAACTTTTTTCTGTTCACCATTTCTCGAAAAGTAAAAGAGCTACGATCATGAAATTTTGATGGAGTGTAGCTCCGATTGATATCCAGGTCTGATCGGATTGTGAGGTAGATCGACCATTTAGAAGTAGTTTTTTCTTGCGTTGAGAAATTTAAAAACAAAAATTATACCTTCATTATATAAGAAAAACTTTTTTGATGTTCAAAATACGACAATATTATACTCAGTGTCAGTGGCGTAACTACCGGTGTTCCATGTGTTCCGGGAACACGGGCCCCGCAAGATAGGGCCTCTTTTTTTTAGAAGCCAGTCCCTGGTCACCGCTTGAGGGCCCCCACATCGTAACCGGCCCCGGGGCCCCCACAGCCCTGAACACAAATCTTTTGAACGAACTTACGCCATTGTTCAGTGTATTCATTCGCCTCCATGAGACGCATCGATTGACCTATTGATAAACCTTTTATGAAATTTGTGTATTCCATTTATATGAGAAAAACTTTGTTCATATTAGGAGTACTGAAGTACTGTATTTGACATATTTATTTGCGTCTTCGAGACAAGTCAAATGACCTATTAACGAACAACTTTTCTTAAATTGTGAAAACAACTATATTTGTTCACGTTTCCGAAAAGCATCGATTGCCAAAATTAAGACGTTTTCATGATCTACCACAACCTACCAATATCGTTTTTGAATTTTTCAACAAAATTAGTTTCCTTTTTATAAGAACATTTTCTTATATTGGAAATAGAACAGTACTGCATTTGATGCAATATTGTTCGCGTCTTCGAGACGCGTGGATTGATCTTTTGACGGAATTCCGCGGTACTCTTGATTGAAAGAAAGTATTTTACCAATGATCTCATTAGTTGCTAACACCATAGTTGCAGAACTTCAATTAAAATATTTTTTCAGTTAACACTTACTTGAACTTCAGTGTGTCTAAGGGCGAGAAGGAAGAAAGAACAAGATACACCAATTATACGGGTACCCAAAAAAGTGTGCCGAGCCAAAAATGCGACCTATATAGCATTGCAGTATGGGTTTAGCATAGTTAAAATCTGCATTGATTGCAATTTTCTCTGAAGAAAGGTTTATGGAATTTACGTTTTTAAATGAAACTTTCAACGTAAGGATTGTCAAAATCCGTTTATTCGTCCCTGAAAAAATGTTGATCATATATATCAAAATAGGGAACAATAATAGATTTCTCATCGCCAAAGGCTCAAAAATGGTTATTCCTAACCCGCATAAGCTGTAAAAAATGCATATATTGTATCCAAATATATAGGTGCTCAGTGAAGACGCAATGGAAAAATGTCCTGTGTTCGCGAGTTCATGTTAAAGTGACAGATAATTGTGAAAGTCACGAAATCGTAGATACATTCAACTATAAAAAGCTCAAAAATAGTTATTTCTGATTCGGATAAACGGTAAAAAATGCATATTGTATCTATATTTATACCAGCCGAACGTAGACCAAATAAAAAAATATCCTGTGTTCGCGCATTCATGTTAAAGTAACAGTTAATCGTCAAATTCACAAAATCGTAAATATTTTCAACTAATACAAGCTCGAAAATGGTTATTCCTGATCTGAATGAGCGGTGAAAAATGCATATTGTATCTTAATATATACATGATGAGAATAGACCTGTGTGCCCCTGTATGTGGATACAGTATGCATTTTTGATCACTTTTGGGGATGAGAAATAACCATTTTTGAGCCTGTAATTGTTAAAAATATCTAGTATTTCGTAAAGGAACAAAAAAATCAATTCACTTGTGTTTGAGTGGGTTTAGTTGAATTCTGAATTGCATATCCGTCACTGGAATTCCAGATTGACACCCATTGCTTAGGCTGACTTTTGAATGAGAACATGAGTTTTTTAATGGGCAAACGTAATTTTTTTTCTGGGACCCAATCAGCAGCGATTATGAATGGGTATTATCTGATTCAGAAACAATAAATAGTTCCGGTAGAAAATTATTCATTCAAATAAAAAATAGTGCAGTGGAATCTTGTTTCAGTGTCGGTTGCGTCTGGCCTGTTGGTTGTGTGATCCCTCTTTGGCTGCTGGTACGTTATAGCTGCCGCCCAGTTACCGCTTGCTGGTTACCATGGCAACGGGTGCAGCGCGAACTCTCCAGACGTGCGTGGGACTGCTGCGTCGTGTCAGCTGCGTCCCATTCTCTCGTTCTGCTTCTTTGGCTACTGGTGCATAATGGCTGCCACCCAGTTACCGCTTGCTGATTACCATGACAAAGGGTGCAGCGCAAACTCTCCTCACGTACGTGGGACTGCTGCGTCTTGATTGTTTCCTCCCATCCTCTCGTTCTGCTTCTTTGGCTACTCGTGCGTGATGGCCGCCACCAAGCTACTGATCGCTGGTTATCATGGCAACGGGTGCAGCGCGAACTATCTTGGCATGCGTGGGACTTCTGCGTCGTGTCGGTGGCGTCCCCTCCTGTCGTTCTTCTTCTTTGGTTTCTGGTCGGCTTTCGATGCTCTGCGTCGTCTGCTCAATGTTTCCGAGCTGTCAGATTGGTGTCCAGCTTCGACACCGACCCCATACACATTTTTCAGTTATTTACCTAGTCCTTATTACTAATAATGCATACAAAAAAAAAAGATGGATGAATGCCTTACCCTAGTCTCTATCCTAGACTCGGGTCTTGGCTAGACGGTAAGTTTACTTTTACTCAGTTTATTCAAGCCGTGCTTTCCTCACCTTCGGAGGTTAGGTACGGCTTCGGCGAAACCCCGAAAAGTTGTCTTACATCCTTCTGAGTTTTCCGAAAACCATGTTGTAACTCCCCTGGACCTAGCCGAAGACTATCGGCTGTATTTACTCAAGCCATGGTCATACCTCAACCGCTCTGTCAGCCTTCCCAGCCCGCATCTCGGCTCTCCCGATCGCGTGGCTCTTGCTTCCAGGACACAAGCCACCTTTGTAACCTGGACCCTCTGTTCTATCGTCGTTTTCGTCTGATGGGGGAGTTACTTACTGAATTGTGGGTACCCGTAAGTAAAAGAAGACGATTAGCAAAATATCCTGTTTATTAGTTCAAGCATTCTTTGACTCCACTCCTCGTGATCCGGTGGAGGCAATTTGCGTGGTGGTTCCACCCTTCGGCGTAGGCGATTATAAGGCTTTGGTTCCCTACCCTACCCTGCCTTTAACGCTTGGTTGACGTATTATGTTCCGTTGTCCGACACGAGCACTTCCGGTGCCCTCCATCGGTTCAGAATATGGTCCTCAAAAGCTTTGATATTAGTCTCGGCATTAGCTTTTCTCATGGGCGACAGTTCAACCCATTGAGTATAGAGGTCTTCCAATGCCACCAAGTATTCGAATCCTAGTTCTGTAATTGGCCAAGGACCCATCAAGTCGGTAGCCACTACAGTCCAAGGCTGCTGCACTACCCTGCGGCCCATTACGCTAGCTGCAGGTCTCTAATCAGCCTTGATTCTCTGGTTGGTGTTGCAAGAATGTACCCACAGACAAATGTCGCGATATATGCCTGGCTAGTAATACTAAACTGAAGCTCTCCGGTATGTCTTGTAAATTCACAAATGTGTGGCTTGCGGATCTTTCTCTACATCGTTGAACACTTTTTGTCTTCTTTCGGCTGGCACTACCAACTTCCACGCCTGTAGGTCTTCGATTACCGGGTCTATCAAGGGATTTGGACGGTACCGATATATCATTCCGTCAATTATTTTCCACCCATGGAATTTTCTTGGGATTTCTTCCACCTCGTGCAGTCGTCTACGATGCCACTTGTCCTCCACCGGCTCCATGGCTGCTATGGGGATTGCTGCTTCCTCCTCATATTTCCGAGAAAGGGCGCCAGGCACGTGTTGCAAAGCTCCTTTACGGTGTACGACCTCAAAATCGTATTCGAAGAGGTCAAGCGTCCATCGCGCCAATCGACCAGTTGGATTTCGAAGGTTCGCGTCGGTCTGGAGCACTAATGGGACTTCGAAGTCAGGATAGGTCAAAATCGGTGTCGCCGCGACTTGTTCTTCAAGCTTAGCGGTTTCCTGTTCGGTTCCCCATTCTCAAGGGATGTTCGTCCTAAGCAATTTATTAAGTGGTTCCGCGTCAGTCTCAAAGTCCGGTATAAAATGACGGTACCACGACACCATTCCCAAGAATCGTCTCAGTTGCTTTATTGTCATTGGGACTGGGTAGGAAAAAAGAGGCTCAACCTTGTCCGGATCGACTTGCAAACCCTCCTGATTCACCAGGAGTCTGTGATAACGTACGGTCAGTCTCCCTAATTCACATTTCTTTGGGTTTATTGTCAGTCCGGCACCCTGTAAGCGGTCTGTTACTCGAGCTACCCATTCCTGGTGGCCATTAAACGTCTCATTTACGATGACTATGTCATCGAGCTACGCACAGACGTAAGGCTCCTGCCCTATGAGGGAGTCTACCAGTCGCTGAAATGTCGCAGGGGAATCTGACAGTCCGAGGGGCATCCTTGTGAACTGAAAGAGCCCCATTCCCGGGACTGTAAACGCTGTTTACTCCCTACTATCTTCGGACATCGGGATTTAGTGGTACCTCCACTTCGAATCTAAGGTCGTTATATATTTTGCGGCGCGAAGTTGCTCGAGGATCATGTCCATTTTTGGCAAAGGGTACGCATCCTTTTTGGCCACCTTGTTGAGTCTACGGTAGTACAAGCAAAATCTATATGTCCCGTCACCCTTTCGGGCCATTACGACGGGACTCGACCATCCGCTTTTCGACGGCTCTACTATTCCCTCGGCTAATATTCAAGTCGCCACATCTTGCTTATTTTTCAGGACCTTCGGGGACACTCGATAATACCTATGTTTTATCGGTGGGTGTCCCGCGACGTCTATGCTATGAGTTATACGATCGGTTGATGGAATTACCTCAGGAGGCGGCTTAATAATCCCGGCAACTAGCGTGTGCAGTTCTTATCGCTCCTCAGCTGTTACTTCTCTAGGGTCGCAACACTGGTCTAATGTTGTAGGATTTTAATCCCTTCTCCCCACTTTCAGTTCAGTACCCCCCTTTGTATAGTGGTGGACTAATTCCGGATAGTCCGCCATATACCAGGCTCGTCTACTGCCATCATGTGCTATTCCGAATGTGTGGATGAAATCCATACCCAAGAATACTTGTTCTCCCATACTCGGGATAATATGCATCTTCATCAGTCGCGAAACACGATCGATTTCGATAGGGAGATAACACGTGGCGTGGACTTGACTGACGGTACTGGCCGCAGTCATAACCGCTTGGTTCGGTGTCGTGCGCAATGTTGCCTTGTACCGATCGGCTATAACGAAGCCAATATTTCCATTACTGTTCGGGATGCCCCGCCATCAATCAACAGGAGGACCTTAAGAGTATTACCAATTTGGCCAATCGTAAAGAGTCGCAGGGTAAGTCCTTTGTCCTCCTTTGGGGGCTCCTTCACTTCTAATCGCAGTGGCAGTGACGAATCATCGTGAGGTGTAACTGCGGGTGACTCGTTTGACTTTAGAAGGGCTAACATTAACCTATTCTCCTGCCAGGGGTTCTGTCTTTCTCTACCCCCCGTTCTTGTATTAAGAACGATGGTATCTACGGCTTCTACAGTGCGCGTTACCAGGGTCTGTTTTACCGACGTAGACGGTGTTGTCAATCTGGGACTAGAGGAAGAAGAGCTGACACTTACGCCTCCTCTCTTCTTCTGTTTTCCTGATAATTCCTGAGCAGTTCGCACTCTTTAATGATCACTTCCTCCTTACCGCATCGACGACAATAATTACGCCTTCGGATCTCCAATCATTTGATTTGGAAGTGACCCTTTTGTCGACAGCTCCAGCATTCTACCTCCAAATCATCTCCCTTCTTACCCGAAGTGGATGACTCAGAGCCCCTTTTTGGAAACTGGTTCCACTTTCCCTCAGACGATTTTGCTGAATTCTTACGGTCCGAGGGTTACTACTATTACGTCTGTTGGATACCTCGGACTTGGGCTTGTTCTTGGATTCGTCTCTGCCCAAGCTCGCGTTTGACCCCCCTTTGTCGTTTCATATTGTGGCGATTAGGGCTTCAATCAACTGCGCTAACTACGACGAGATCTGTGGGGATTTGCTATCAGCTGCTGTCGGGGTGATAGCGGCCACAGAAGTGTTTTTTTACGGTGGGCTCTTCCCCTTATACCAGGGATCTCCACAATTGACAAGTGCAGCGTGACCCAGGATCGCTCGACCTTTTTCAAGATCTACTATTTTTTTCGAAGGAAAACTCAGAGAAAATTTATGACCCCTCGGAAAAAAATCCCAGATGGAAGGAGCTCGGTTCTGAAATTTGAACCTGGAAGACACTTTTTTCTGGTATAAATTACCAGGACTTGAAATAAAAAGTATTTAATTTGAAGTATTTAAACTAAGTAATTGCAGATAGTTGTTCACAAATAAATTGTTGCAACATTAATAATACATATTTTCTATAAATTTGTACTTCTTTGCTAATAAAATTTATTTATAAAAAATAATCACAAATAAATTGAAAGCGTTCAAAATTGATGAGTTTTTGAAAAAAAAAGAATCTCTTGAGTGTAATTATGTAAGATTAAAATTTCGAAAATAGAAAAAATTTCAAAAATTGACATATTAGTGAATCAGAATTTAAAAAATTGGATCATTAAAAATTCAAAGCACCTGAAATTGCGTTAGTGCTAATTAAAGCGTTCAAAATTTTACACTTGTAAATAAAAATGATTTTCAATTCGATGCGATTCAAGTTTTAGAATTTTTAATTGTAAACTAAATTGAATGTTTCAAAGTTAAAAATGCTGAAATAAAAATAAATAAAATAAAACAAAAAAAATTTTAATTGATGCGACAAATTCGTCTAAAATGAAAAAATTAATTCTCTATCATCTTCACCGTTCAAAATACAACAAAAAATTGTTACAAACCTTTAAGGGCATGCTCTCCGGTGATCACGTGACCAAAACAGTCCTTGGTTATGAAACTTTTTTTGGTGTTCACCATGTCCAAACGCAATGATGTATTGCTCTCAAAATTTGGAATATAGAAAATGAGACAATAAATTGCGTTTGTATATTTAGTTTCAGTAATAATTTTGAAAAAAACTTTCCATGTAAAAAATAAATGTGGAAAATTTCATAACCGAGTTTGGTTATGTGATCTCCACTTTACCGACGTTGAAATGCTCCAACAATAATGACAGGTTAGGTGTGTGCAGATAGATATTTTTTGATTTGCAACGAATGTGCACGATAACGTTGCAACGAATGTGCAACGAATGTGAATGGTAATAATTTTGAAAAAAAATTCCATGTAAAAAATAAATGTGTAAAAATATTTTCATTTTTTTTGGTGCTCACTGCGTCCACACGGATTGAGATATCGTGTTTAGAATTTGAAAGATTGAATAAAAAGCACTAGAGAACGTTTGTACACATCAATATGTTTATAATTTCAAGGAAATTTCATTTATAAATTGATAGAATACCATTCGAGTTGCAGCACGTGCAGGTAATTTTTGGTTTGATGCATTTCAGATTTTCTGATTCACGTATGTTGATAACTGACACAAATTTTGGATTAAGTCGTCTGAACATTCAAAAAAATAATATAAACAATAACACTTGCACATTCATTGCAAATAAAAAAATAAGTATCTGCACACACGTAACGTAACCTGCCATTATTTTTGGAACATTTCAACGTCGGTAAAGTAGAGATCACATAACCAAGCTCGGTTATGAAATTTTCCACATTTATTTTTTACATGGAAAATTTTTTTCAAAATTATTACTGAAACTAAATATACAAACGCAATTTATGGACTCATTATCTTTATTCCAAATTTTAAGAGCAATAGATCATTGCGTTTGGACATGGTGAACACCAAAAAAAGTTTCATAACCAAAAGGACTGTTTTGGTCACGTGATCACCGGAGAGCATGCCCTTAAAATTGATATATTCTAAAAAAATTTTTGATACAAAATAATTTGAAATGCGAAGTATTAAAAGTTAAAAAATTTGTACTTCAGAACGTTAAAACTCAAACAAATCTCAACTTTCTTTAAAAATTAAAAAACATTTAGTCTTAAACAATTGTGTAATTAAATCTGTTTTAACACTCAATCCCTTTAAAATATCAACTATATAGTTATACCATGTATATTCAATTGATTGAAAAATGAACAATTCACAAATCGTTCATCGTACTTTTCAAAATTCCCCTATTTCAATTTTAATTGAAAAATGCAAACTTGTAAAAGGGAAAATATAATATGTAGAAAAATGGACCTGTAAATGTAGAAATTTGAAATTGTAACCATTGGAAATTACAGAAAATATTAAATTTCTGAGGTATTAATTTTACATGCAAAATACACTGATAATTTTTATTAATCCCGGGTAAAAATTATAGGTATGGGATTGATCAATCATTGACTTTCAGAAGTATAAAACATGTATGGTAAATGAGACGATCCCATACTTGAAGAATATTGAAATAGTATAGCTAAAGTCTAGATGAAGTGTAGCTGAAGTATAGATGAAGTATACATGAACTATAGCTAAGGTATATATGAAGTATATGATATACTTCTTCTATACCTAAATATAGCTGATGCATAGGATGTACTTCATCTATACTTAAGTATAGCTGTAGCATAGGATATACTTCATCTATGCTTGAGTATGGCCAAAGTATCGCATACAATATGTGTTCATTTGTTTTTGAAGATATCATAACAACGGGATGACACATAATAAATCGTGAATGACAGACCGTCCCCAAATAAAAAAATTTCGTGATTTAAATAATTTCTTGAGAAAAGTGTGCAACGAATATTGTTCGCGAGTGTAATGAAGAAGCCAGTTAATAAATTCTTCAACTTTCAACAAAATTTGTTCCATATTTATCTCACGAAACCTACTTTGAAGTTAAAATTCAACCCTTCACTTTTTGAACTAGATGGAGATTCCTTAGAGCAAGAAGATGTATATAATAAGAAGCTTATATTATTCTCATTATTTTCTATATGTGGGTAAGAGATCCAGTAATCTTTGATTCCTAACCATAGCATTATTATTGCATGAAAAATGTTGACTTATTTATTATTTAGATAAAAGTCAGATAAATTTCAGGTGTTCTATGTCATCATCAAAAATACAACGCTTGTACTTATTTCATATTATCTTTTTATTCCATACTTATACCTTTATAGCTATACTTACTATAGCCTACTATCTCCATACTTTAGGCATACTTCTGAAATACTTTAGCTATACTTTACAGATACACATAAGCTATACATCAGCTATACTTCAGCTATACTTCAGCTATACTTCAGCTATACTGTTACTATACTTTGACTATACCTTGTTATACTTTAGCTAGATTCAAGCTATACATCCACCATACATAACTCAAATAGACATGAAGGATGGGATCGTTGATAAACCTCCAGATTTCTAAAGAAATCAGCAAATCAAGCTTTCTTCGATTGTATTTTATATTCAGAAATATGAGAAAAACAAAGTTGTCTTTTTTTCGGTCTTACGATCCATTTAGAATAAAGAAAAATTTTTTTTAAAAAAGAATTCGAGTCAAAATTTCTTTTCATTAACGTTTCGGCCTCAACTGTGGGCCTTCTTCAGAAACAAAACATCTGTTATAAAAGTTTAATTAATTATTACTAATAAAGGTATATACAAAAAAATAAATTAGTTGTTGTTCAAAAAAAGATTCACATTTTATAAATTAAATTGCTGTGAAACAGCTGACAATCTGCTGTGACATGTACAAACAAATGAATGAGTATAAGACCTGAGAAAGTTGTAGTGATAGAAGGATAAAATCACTTCCAAATAAAAAGCGCGCCAAATGTGATGGGGAATTCAATTTAATGGATGATGCTATTATAATATTGATTTATGTTAAGAATTTCAGTTTTTTCACAGATAAAATCCAAGAACTTATTAACACATTCAATAGTATAGAAGAATCTCTACAATTTACTTTGGAAATAGAAAATAATAATACTCTAAACTTTTTAGATGTCTATTTAAAAAACTAATAATGCAAATTTAATTACTAATTGGTTTAAGAAACCGTCATGGTCAGGCCAATATTTGAATTATCATTCTCACCATCAATTTAGTCAAAAAATTGGATTAATTAAAGGTTTAATAGATAGATGTATCAAATTAAGTTACATCAATTTTAGAAAAGAAAACTTAGACCAATTAAATATTAATCTACAACAAAATAATTATCCACTACCTTTAATTGAAAGTGTTAATAAAGAAAGAGTACATGAAATTTACAGTAGCTCAATTAAAGATAAAAAAAGCAGAAATGGTTTGAAAATTATAGACAAACTGATTTACGCGTTTCATTGCCTTATGTACAAGGGTTATCAGAAAGATTAAATAGGGTTACCATTTCTTCACAGTTCGAAAGGAGGACACCTGAAAATTTCCTAACCTAACCTCAACTTACTAGCATAGTGAAGACGGTTTTTTTGAATTTCAAATATTGCAAACCACGAATGTTCAATAGAATGATTTCATTTTTACAAATTAGGTTACACGATACCCGGTAAGACCAATAGCATGACTCCAGTAGTTCAATCTCTCACTATAACATCGTGAATGATAAAAAACAAGAGAAACATGCCATTTTTGTCAGAAAGGAGAACATTTTCAAAGAAGGGAGGACTCGGGAGGACAAGGCGGTAAAGGAGGACATATCCTCCCGGAGGAGGACGTTTGGTAACCCTAGATTAAAAAAAGCTGTAAAAAAGTTTGCTATTAATGTATATTTTAGAAATGATCACACATTAAAAAAATGTTTCACAAACATAAAAGAATCCGAAAAAAATGAGAATATCTCAAATGATGTTTATCTAATGAAATGTAAAGGATGCAATAAGGTTTATATAGGTGAAACTGGTCGTCGGTTAAAAAAAAGAATATCCGAACATAAAAGGGATTGTAGTAATTGGTAACTTAAATACAGGCCTCTCACAACATTCTTGGAACTCTGATCATTATTTTGATTTCGATTTTAAAAATATTAAAATTCTCGCTAAAGAAAAAAACTCTTATAAAAGAAAAATTCTAGAATCAATTTTCATAAATAAATATATAAAAGTATCTATTGAATTAAAAACTGAAATGCTTAACATAAATCAATATTATAATAGCATTATCCATTAAATTGAATTCCCCATCACATTTGGCGCGCCTTTCATTTGGAATTGATTTTGTCCACCTATCACTAAACTTTCTTAGGCTTATAATTTGGAATTGATTTTATCCTTCTATCACTACAACTTTCTCAGGTCTTATACTCATTAATTTGTTTGTACACGTCACATCAGATTGTCATCTATTTCACAGCAATTTAATTTATAAAATGTGAACGTTTTTTTGAACATTTGGTAAAGTTTCCTTGAACTTTATCCCAATACTTTTCAAATAAACTTCACAATGTTTATAAAAAACTGCATAATGCTCTGACTTTACAAACATTAAAAAAAAATAATGTCATTCACCTCGACGTATATTATGATTGACTCCGATTATTCCTTGAGGTAAAAAAATTTGTTTTTTGTACAACTAATTTATTTTTTGTATATACCTTTATTAGTATTAATTAATTTAACTTTTATAACAGATGTTTTGTTTCTGAAGAAGGCCCACAGTTGAGGCCGAAACGTTAATAAAAAGAAAACTTTGTTTTCTCTCACATTTCTGAGTATGGGATCGTCTCATATACCATACTTTTGTTATACTATCTGAGAGATGACATCTATACGATTTCCCAGATGTTTTCCTAGATCAATCCCATACAAACTTTTTTTGCCCAGGATACTACTCTTCAAAGAATAAATATTGTTAAAGTACACGAAATAGTAATACATATACAAGAGTATATGATAAGTTCCTTGAGCCGCTTTCCGTTAACTGCGTTTAGGTGACTTATCCAGATTATGGCAGATTACAGCAAATTGTACTGTAAAGATGTGAGCGAGACTTTCAACATTTAAAGCTCTAAAATCAGTTTCTAAACCAGCTTGTCGAAGAACACTTCACAGTCTTTCTTAGTCAATTGGTGTGTACGGTTGTACGGAGTTCTTGAAAGTACTGTACTGTAAAAGAGGAGTTCCTCACACTTATTCTTATTAAAGAGCAGACACGAGGAGAAGATATTTACAGCGAATTGAAGGAATATATCAATTTGATTCAGATGTCACTTCAAAAGTTTGTGTCCATAACGACTGATGGTGCTCCGGCAATGTTAGGTAAAGGAGCAGGATTCATTGGATGCTGTAGACGTGATGACGATTTCCCCAGTTTCTTGCCTTTCGCTGCATTGTGTACCAAGACGCGTTAGGCGCAAAGAACTCCATGGATGTCGAAGAAGTTTTTGATGTGGTAACTCGCATTATTAATTCTATAGTGCCACATGCACTCCAAAACAGACTCTTCAAGAAACTCATTGAGGAACTTGAGGCCAATTATAGTAGTTTAATACTGTTCAATGGCGTCAGGTGGCTCAGTACGGGAGATAGTTTGCTGCGATTTTTCGAACTGCTAGAAGAAATCAAGCTTTTCTTAGATAACCGTGGTGACGAGTGGGAAGAGCTTCAAGATCCAGGATGGGTAATGACTCTGGCATTTTTAGTGGACGTGACGGCCGGGTTGAAGAAAACCAACAAAAAATTACAGACGAAGAACGTCAACATTTGGATTTTAATGCCTCACATCGACCGGCTTAAACTAAAAATCAATGTTTGGATTTACCAATTTCTAGAAGGAGAAATCGACCTGGATGATTTCGAGAAACTAAGAGAAGTTCTTGATGATTATAACATTCAGTGTTGCTCTGATAAGTTTCTGGAAATATTGAACTCTTTAAAACAAGCTTTCAATCAAAGATTTCAAGAATTTTCTGAAATTAAATCGCTTTGCGCATTTGTGACCAATCCTTTGAAACATCGAGAAGTTGAGGAAGTAATGGAATTGGCAGACAAGATGTCAACTTTGTTTTCAGTGCCGAAACAAAAAGTAGTTCGATAACTCGTGGATTTATGTTTACAGTTGAATCTTGAAGGAAAATGTTACGAAGATATTTGGCTTTTCCTTGAGCTTCCAGTATTTCCGGATGTGAAATTTGTTTACCACTGTATGCTCTTAATGTTTGGATCAGCAGTTCTTTGTGAATCTATCTTTTCTTCAATGAACTATACAAAATCAAAGATGAGAACAATGCTCAAAAGTGAGAGTCTGACAGAAGAGTTGAGACTGGCAGCTTCATCGTACACTCCACCAAATCATTCAAACGTGGAACACCTCTTTCATTCGCAAGAACATGTATACTATTTTTATTTCAGGTTGGTTGTTTCCATGTCAACATTGAATCTCCTATGTTTCCGCTCGCTTTTCGCGTAAAGAAGCTCAAGTTATTTCTTACTTTCGTTTTTAAAGTTAACTTTTATTTTTTTAAACAATGCATATTATTAATAGAAAGGTTGCTATCGCAACTTACGTGGGGAAAGTGTACGCATTGGTACTCACAGAGCGAGAAATGATTTAAATACATTGTAGTTGAGAAATAATGCCCCATGTATTTTGTGACTTTGAATTTCACAGTATTAAAAGTTTCATGAATTTATAAATAAATATTTTAGAATATAATTTCAAATACTTTAAATTTGAAAGAGTTCAGATGCTTTGATTTTCTATTCCCGTTTTCAATACTTACGCTTCAAACTTTTTCAGGTTTATAAGTTTGAATTTTCATTTTCTACAAAAATACATTCTTAACCCGGAAAAGAGCAAAAATTTTGATCCTGTTTTTAGAGGCACCATGAAATATTTAATTTTAGAATTTGAATAATAGGAAGAAAATTCACGCGTACGTAGCACCAGAATTATAATCGCCGTTATTGAATATTTTTAATTTATAAAACAGAAATATACTCTATAAATTTCCATCAGTCAAAAGCAGATGAGCATAAAAAATTTCTACTCATTCAAATTAATATAGCACTGTCTTTATTTCAAAGTTAATTTGTAAAGGTTTTGAAGTTATGCGTGACCTCTGTCACACATGTTTTCCGCAAATTTGTAATTGCAATCAATATATTTTTTGTATATGTGTTGCATATGATAATGTAATAAATTCTTTAGACACATTTAACAATTTTTTTAACTCTCATTATTTAAATTCCGTTATTATGGATTCGAAAGTGGATTATGTTTTGAATATTAGGTGAATTAATTAATCAATACTTTCTATTACACTATTCATGATTTTATTGGGATATAATTTTTTATGTTATTATAATAATTAATTCTATAATTGCGAAATATTTTTAATAAACTTTAGTCTTAATTTGAAAATAAACTTTTAAATTATTCATAAACAAACAGATTTTTAGTGAATTTAATTTGTGAGTATAAAACATTAACATTGCATCGAATTTTTCATTCAGTAACATTAAAGTAACAAAAACTACACATTTATTATTTCATTTCCTAATACTCAATCTGACCGTGAAGTTTCGAATATAAATGAGGCTCTCGAGTTTAAGGGTTTCAAGCGGCTCGAATGAGCTAAAGGATTTTGACAGTTCTGGGTCAGAGCTTGGTAGATCAGACCTACTGGCCTGGGATCGCTAGCAGATACAGGATTCACTTCTGGAGACCCCTGCCTTATACGCATATTCTGGGATAAGCGACTTCTCGGGGGGTGGAGGGGCTATATCCTCACCTATCGTGGATATTAAGCGTTCGTACTCCGCCGCTAGGACTGCCAGGCCGTTATAGTCGGTAAATTCGTAACGTCTGATGGCCCTCCTGAAATCGGATCTGAGGTTAGCGTAGACTCAATTCATTTGGACCTCAAGATCCATTGGCCTGGTTGAGAGTTGGTAGAGCCCATACATGCAGGTCAGGTTGTCTGCCACCGGTTCCTCTTGGCCTTGCCTGCGTGAGAGGATCTGCTCTTCTAACCTCTCTTGGTAGAAAGCGTCTCCAAAGCGGGCTTGAAATGCCACTTGCACTGGTCTCACGTGTTCCATCTTAGCCTGTTCTGACGGAACCAGTGCCACGCAATATACTTTAAAAGGGAGGGCATCGCAACTAACAATTCCTCGTCCGTCAGAAAAGAGGCGGCTCTGCCCTCTTCGACCCTCCACAAGAAGCTGTCCACACTTGAGCCCTTTTGACCATTGAAACTAACCTTCCATCCTTTCACGATTCTTGTCACGTCCCTTAGTTTGCTGAGGGGTCGCATGGAGCCTCGGCCCCATCCATGAGCATACCCGTAACTTTTGTTGGCTTCCGGTTCGAACTCACGCAGAGCTCTTCGCCCAAGTGAGTGTCTTTGCGCACAGCCCTCATATTCCGGTCCCTCCTCCCAGCTGTGGGAGAACCTGTTCTGCGGGGCGCGAATCTGCTGTCTATACTGCCGCAATGGCTCCCGACACGGCCCATCTTGTTCCTGTGCGGCCCTTAGGACATATATGTCTCCATTGCCATGAATAGACCTAATACGCGCGCTTTGTTCACGTCGTGTGGGCTCATGCCCCCTATATCCTGTAGCATACGGCCCATACTTGTTCTCTCTTGGCTCTAAGAGTTCTTTTGTCCCATACCAATCATAATTTTCGAATCGGCCTCTAGTTCGCTCCTCCTCCCTCACCAAAGTCGGATTCGTGTGGGGGAAGAGACTCGACGCTGAGTATTGATGGGTGGTCCGAACCGTTTGGAGCCCCTCATGTTCCCCTGACCTGTGTTCGCGGTTGTCAATTGGAGCGAATTCTCGCGCGTGTGGCTCCGAATAATTTCCTGGGTACCGATAATCCTCTGGTCTTGCGGTTCGGCCCCAGTCTTCGGTCTCGCGATGCTGTGTCTTAATATGCAGTGGAGCATCGCGGTTCTGACTTTACCAATCGCTTTGGGGGAGTGTGTCCCTAATGATTGCGGTTGTAAAAATCGGCTGTGATGTGGTCACTAAGGGAGCACACGTTAGGGCACTCACTAGCGGTGGGTAATATGCCGTTTGAATGATTGGCCCACTTTCCCAGGGTGTCGTCACATTACGGCTTAGCGGCACTGTGGCTTGGCATTCCCAGTCTCCTATCGGCCGGCCCTGAGCCTTTTCTGGCCTTCTAGATCTTCTATTTGCCCCTTGATATTGTTGGAGGACCGCTCTCCCCCCGTGAACTTCATGAGAGAAATGTGGGGACGCGCCTAGGCGATCGTCTTTTGCGTTGACCCTAGTCATGTGTAACAGAATTGTTACCATAACGCGCGAATCGGTGCGACCCTGCACGAAAGGGTTGCCAGGCCGCACACGGGACGGAGCGGCATCTCCCGAGGGGACCCGTAGTCCCGAGCAACAGCATAGCAGTTGCTTAGTCCGTGTTTGCTCGACTCAATGTCGACTGCTCTCGCTCTTCGGCTATCGTGCCGCTTTTCCCCTTGTGCGTGTTCTTAGTATTCGCGCCACCGTGTCGCCTAGTGCTCTCTTCTCACCCTGGGACCCTTCGATAGCCACGAGCTCGTTGATCCTCTACGAGGAAACTCTCGCTCGTCAGCACGCGCCACGGGCTGACAGCCAACTTCGCCATGTAAGTGGCAATACATAACTTTTTACACCATTACTAGATTCGTTTTATTGTGTTTCACCTTTTTCTCGGCTTTCCAATCTCCCGATTTCCCTTCCGTCATTACCTCCGTAATACATGCTTCCGCGTGGCCTAGTGTTCACGTTCGCGAAACGGTTGTCCTCCGCTCGGGTGGTTCTCGCGCATCCACCCATCGATGTTGTCCCCTGAGTAGACATCGCTATGGCCCCCTCATCCCCCCTCCACATGTCTCTGCTTGGAGGTAGGGTACAGGTTGGCGATAGCGCACCCCTCAAGGCCCGGTCTGCCCCCATCTCGGGCCATTGTCGGTGCACATGTGGGGTCGTTTCTAACATGGTGAATGGTTGATGGGACCCGATCCGGTGCCGGGTACCCTCCGGTGGACCCGCTATGTCTTCCTTGGTCCTCGAATTCCTTGGTACCTACCCCTGTTCGTCATCATCCTGTTGGAACCAGGGTACCGCCTGATTACCCCCACGACGCGTGAAATACCGCCCCATTCGCTCCCGCAATACCTCGTCTACCCCGTTCGCGTTCAAGTGTAGCCCCCTAGCAATTGTTCTCAGGGCCTCCCCCGCCAAGTCATTCGCCCAAACTGGTAAATGAGCCATAACTGCGCCCAGATTGGCCCTGGAGCGTGTATTTTTTCCTTCGATTGTTCCTTAGCGGCGCGACTGCAGTTACGGACTGTGTTTCGCTACAAGCCCGCTTTCCGGTAAACCGGGGTCCTCTCGATTGTTTATCTGCTCTGACTCACTGTCAATAAGGTCGTACGTGTCCATTGCCCTACCTTATGTCGAAGTCAATTACCTAAAAAGAACAAAATACCTCGACAAATTTTCGGGACGGGTTCTGATTTTCCATAAATTCCCAAGGTTTCTTTTATGCTCGTGAATAATCTCACTCAAAATAACAAAAATGAATTGAAACGGAAATTTTCTTCTCTTACAGAGTCGTTTCGTAAATTATGGGTCAGTTTAATTTCTGTTCAGTAAATTCCTCGAAACTTTAGGTAAATGCTTTAAATTTTCCTTAACACTTCTTGAACTTCCGGTAATTTCACTTTATTATTCGAAAAATGTTCATGACACCCGTGAATTCCCCGAACTTTTCAAACATCTCGGAAACCTACGCAAATTCATTAGTTTTCTCGAGAAATACTCGTATTTTCTTTAAATTACTGGGAAATTTCGAAAATTCCCTTGAATTCTGCAAGTTACCGAAAAAATCCAATAATTCTCTTGAACTCGGCAAATTCACTGAAAAACTCAGAAAATCTTCTTCATTCTGTGAATTATCAAAAAAATTTCGAAAACATTCGTAAGTTTCTTAACTTACCAAAGAATTTCGAAAATATATGCGAATTCTTCAAGTTTTTGAAATCACATCTAATCTCCGAAAAATTTCCTCTATGGCTTGAATTTTTGGGAATATATTTTAGTTCATGGGCTTTGTTCCATCTCCGGGGTATTTCCGAGTAAGAAGAGAGATAAAGAAACATATGTCTGCCGCGAAAATATTCCATACCTGTTTTATTTACCGAAAGACCATGCTTCTAGGCTTAGGGGATTGTACGTGTTTTCTATGAAATCATTAGTGGTTGATCTTATGATTAATAACCCTTCTTATTGTTCCCCATGAAGAAAGAGCCAGGCAACTACAGGAAAAAAGCAGTCAGCAAAAGCAGAGCAAAAAAAAATACCACTGTTTATCTTCGTCGTTTCTGTCACTCTATATGTACATGTTCTAATACCCCCTTCCTTCTGACTTCGCTGTTCGTGTCACTTAGTGACAGCCCTCCATCTTGGGTTCCATCTTATAACCAAGTTTTCCAAGTTCATCGTGTATTCTACGGGTAACCACGTTCTGGCCAGGGGGTGGCCCAGGGAGTAAACCTGATTATAAATTGGCTAACCACTTGCCTGCCAGATCGGTCGCGAACACAATTACCGGAATTAACCGAGTTCGTGGGTCACACTCTTGCGACCCTCGAACAACCCACGAAGCCCGTTGACTCTTCTTTTTAAATGCGCCAGATAGGGATAAACCAATCCGAGCACCGTAGGATTCGGTTCTGTCGGGACTGGCAGGTCGACCAGCTCACTTTTCAAACATGAGAGAGGAACTGGGAACTTAGGAGCAAGAGAGTGAATTTTACGTAGCATGCACTTCGACTGCAAGCTATTTCAACTCCTGGACCTCGGTCTTTGAGTCGCGCGTGTCTCCACTTTTGAGCGTTGAGGGGGTCCCAGACGGATTCACTGCGAACACTTTTCGACAAACTACCCGTGGTTACACGTTTGGGCTCGTCCATAAACTACGTAGCCCGTTTTGAGTCATTTTTTGAGTCCCCCCCTGCGCCCTCGTAGATTAATGTAGATTTTTCAGAACCCCCACCCCACTAAAATCTACGTAGGTTTTTCATTATATACTCCCCCCTTTGAATCGATATTTTTCTGAAGGAGGTGTTATTTTCTCGTGTGTATTTACTTTACGTTTAACACAAATATATATAATTTGCACTACACTAGCAACGCCGTAGTGACATCTGTACTTTAAGCTACGTAGTTAGGGTTAAAATCCCCCCCCCCCTCCTCGTAGATTAGCGTAGTATTTTCCACAACCCCCCCCCTTCCCCTCTAGCGGCTACGTCGTTTTTGGACGAACCATTTTCTACACCGCGTGGATACCCGATGCCGAGGCTGAGAACACTACTTTACGACGCTCCGGAAGACCACATACCTCGTAGCCACTCCGCCAGTTCATGCTTTGTTTTGTAATCCATTTACTGTCCTCAGAGTATTTTCCGGTTTTATCGGTCCTCCGAAATAATTATTCTCCTTTAACCGTTTTCCGGTCCTCCCGGAGCCCGTCGAGCAAAGAGTACGAGAGACAGGTTATCTGTCTGCTCGGTCTTCCTCCCGGTGGTGAATGTGTCAGGAAGGTTAAGGGTAGGGGACCAGGGTTAATTGAAATATTCTTCAATTATAATAAGATGTGTCATTCCACAAGAAAAGGTACTATGTAGGTCGATCGCAGTTTAGAAGATATTTGCGGTTTTGTGAGCACATATCTTTGTTTCCAGCATTCAATAATTGTTTCGACAATTAATTATTATTTATTTGTAAATTTTTCTTAAAGAAGTAGAAAACTCTAGTTTTTTCTATTTAGTTGGCTTTGCCGCTCATTATTGAATATCTACGTCATTTAGATACTAGTTATTCATTTTGTAATTGATTCTTATTTGCTCGAATAAATTTTGTCTTTTCAAACAATTTTTCTCGAAAATAAATTTTTGAAATTTCTGTTTTTCTGCAATTAATGCGGTAATTTGTCATTGCAGAGAGCACAGTTTTCTGTTTAAACCATTATCTCATTGTTTATTCAATTTATTAGATATTGATGTTTGTTAGTTAGTTTCATACCTGTGCTTATTCTCAAGGCAGTACTCTGAATACGGCCATTCTTCGCCGCGTGTTTTTGGATCTCGGTGGGTTTCGTTGTTATCAACCTTCTGATATTATACCTCTCAGGTGCCAGGCATACCTATCGCACAGTAAATGACGTCCTTCTTTGTTGATCAGACAAAGTGATCCTCACCCACTCTGCTATTCGGCAGCCTCCCTAGCAGACCGCAGAGAGGGGATACGGCCAGACTAGGGTGGATGGAGTGATCCCTCTGAGGTCATCAGGTGGACGCACATACAGTAACCCCAACTGTGGCATGTAGCGGTTCTGCGCTTGCGCTAGCTATGCATAAGAGGAACACGACGTGAATTATTATTGCTATGGTTATTGTTGCCCCCTGTAGGAGCCCCCAAGCGCAAAAAGATCACTGACTCATTTTTGAGTCTTCTCAAAATCGGCTTCGATCCCCAAGGCTAGTCCCCTCGACATGGAGCCTCACCTTGATACGACACAAACTTTTTCTGAGAGGATCTAGAGTTTGAGGGGGGTTGCCAACCACCGAATCCCCGGTAGAAGTATATAGAGAAATTTCCGTGGGTATCCGGCTCAGGGAACGAACTCCAGACCTCCTGCATGGAAGTCTCACGCGCTATCGTCTGAGCCATCGAGGCTTCTTAGATATTGATGTTACATTTTGATGAAAATTGTGATTAAAAAATCTGATGTTTTTCTCAATTGAGTTAAGTATATCGCGTATCGTTAAATATTTAAACATTGAACAAATTGAACATTGAACTATAAAAATTACATTCAATTTTGTCATTCTGAAATTATTTCTATAATTTTTTACTTCAAATCATCCTCGCAGACACACTCATTTGTCCTCTGAAAGCTCAAACTAAGTTTCTTTTTTCATTTTTAATTTAGTGGAAATGATTCCTTGGAAACTCCCCAACAAACTCTTAATATCTCCCGCAAGCTAAGTATAAATCCAGAAACCTGAATCCCATTTTTCCGAAAACCACAATTTCCCCATGTTAATCTTATGAAATATTTAGGGCCCTTGCGGCACGTATTAATATTAACCGATTAGGTTCAAACTCAAATTAAAGGTCAAAGCATCGACAACTGTCGTTTGGTGATTTCAACTGTTATTTTTATTTTGTACAATATAAGCAGAAACTACGCATCCTATCAGAAAATACTTGAAAACAAATTTATAGATCTTTCATGGGTGCACCATTTTTGTGTATCAATATTTTTTGTACCTTACGTCGTTTTTTCAAAACTATATTTTAAAATTTTTAATGTCATTTTCCACGATTGAAACAAAAACTACATATCCTATCAAAATACGATTTAGAACAAGTTTGTAGCTCTTCCTTTGGTGAACAACTTTTTTTCTCACCAGTGTCGTTTGTCCAAAAATTTCATTTTTTTATGTCGTTTTTCATGAATAAAAAAAACCACGCGTCCTATCAAAAAGTAATTCATGAGAAATTTGTAGATATTTTTTGGGTGCATAATTTTTGTCTTCTTATTTTTTCTCGTAGTTTGCATAGTTTGACCGAAAAATTAAATTTTTTATTTATTTTTTGTGAGATTAAAATTTGAATTTTCGATTCCCCAAGAAAATTCAAAAAGTTCTTATGATAATCTTGCAGGGCTTTCAGAAATCAACGGCTTCCTTCTTCCGACATTTTTTCGTATCATGCGTTCTTCGGCTATAATATTTTCGTTTTCCTTTGAGATTTTGAATTTGGAAAATTCTATAACTCTGATAATTTTTTTTTATCGAGAAAAGTCGTGGAGATAAATTGTTTGACTTTTCGAATGCTATGAATAGCCTCACATAGAATTTTTAAATCCTGAAAAAAATGGTTTGAACAATTTTCCAACTGCTCCAGCTTTTTAAATTTTTATCCAAAGTAGCTGGTTAACAAACACGATTTTCAGTTTAGAACACTATAAGAGTGTACCAATGGCCAATCTAATAATTTCTTCTTTCAAAATTTATTGTGCTCATAGACAGACAGACAGACAGACATAAATAAGGACAGACAGGGAGCCATACATATAGACAGACAGACACATTTGTTAAAAATCTGTTTTTCAGGTTCAGTGGATCTTAAAACGTGGACATTTGACAAAAAATGCTGGGGGGGGGGGGGGTCAAATTTCACACAAATATAATACCTTCTCTGATGAGAATGTAAAGAACGTGTTTTGTGGCAGCGACCATATTGCCCCCAAATTTCAGCATTTTTTAATGCAAAAGTACATTGAAATCTTGCCTATTTTAAGGACAGCGAATCGTAAAAATTTCGGTAATCCAAGGTTGGAAGGGCCCCCAGCTCTATTGGGTGTCGTCGGGTTATTTTGTCAAGCGACGCTCATTGGCTGCTCCGGCCTTGAATCGATGCGTGTGCTGCAAGCATGTGTGCGTCCTTGCATTTGCTCATTAAGTATTTTAGCATGATGTCAAGATCGTGATAGGATAAGTGGAAATATCAGGAACGTTAGCGTAGTTGGTACATCATGACATGGCAGTTATAAATATCTTAATAGTAATATTTTTCAAGTATAGAATGCATTTGTGCAATTCTGTTTCATCCTTTCATCGGTTGCAGAACTTCTAGTTTCACGAAATACAATCTACTATCCGAAATTTGAGATTAGAGTACCCGATTCTGATAAAATCGATCTAGATATAGTAACCTCAATTTACTGATATTTCATCTTATTCCGTGACACTCAAAGGTCGTCAATCGACAAAATAATGGACCGTGACTGCGAAAATACATTCTACAATTGACAAATATTACTATTCGTACATTTATGAATCAGGCGCGGGTCCCAGGGGGTGCCACGGAGTCCCTCCCCAACCCGAAAATCTAGACTTACATTTGAAAGATTTTTTTTTTTATGAACTTTCTTTAGCGATGCTTCCAACCAGCTCTTGTGCCCCCCCTCTCGCCAAACACGTACCTGGATCCAACACTGTTATGACTCGTTGTTACGTTTAGAATATTTTCTCCAAAAAGGCGTATGCATTCCCATGACGCCATGCTAAAATACTCAGTTCAAACGGACGCGGACTGCCCGCTTTTTGGGCCTCTTTTTGAAGGGTCAGTCACTGACGCGGGCGAGACCATACTGCGACCGTGGTAGGAGGTGAAGGAACTGCGCCATTTGGAACATTTCAGCACGCGTGACTTGGATTAGGTGAGCCTTGGAATAGGTGCGCCTCGAAATAAAAAAGAGTTCACTGTACCTAAAATAATGTAGTAAATTGATCCTCGGTAGTGAATTTCAATAAAATGTCTGTCAACGTGGCTGAAAAAAATTTGGAAAATGTCATGAACATAACTATATATAACTGTCAAAATATAGTCTCCAGTGATAGTTCAAAATCAATAAAAATTCGTCCAATTTAAAAATTGTCGAAACGTTTCGGCTGCTTTGTCAGCCCTCATCAGTCAAATATTCATTGCTTAAGAAAAAAATAATTTACATAGACGTTAAAACATTCACAAAAATCATTTGCAAAACTCATAAAATTAAAAGGAAAGCATACCTGATATTGTGATGATAAACAATATCAACAATTCATTAAATTAAAAACCTCCATTAAAATAGTAAATATAGTAAACTATCAAAACTTCAGAAATGTTTAAAATAAAAACAAAACTTAAATTAAGAACGAAGAACAGATACCATTACTGTGTCTGCAGTGGAGTAGAAAGATCCTTTGGTTGATAATGGTAGCCTTCTTATTGTTCAAATTAGACCATTCTCTACGACAAGGTCATGACTTTATTATCAACAATGAATTTCACTAATACAGCTCGTGTCTGGGCTTTCTTCTTGGCTATTTATTGGTTTTATGGAGATTATTTTGCAAAACTATTAAGAGAATGGTCTAATTTGAACAATAAGAAGGCTACCATGATCAACCAAAGGATCTTCCTACTCCGCTGCAGACTCAGTAATGGTATCTGTTCTTCGTTCTTAATTTAAGTTTTGTTTTTATTTGAAACATTTTTGAAGTTTTGATAGTTCACTATATTTACTGTTTTAATGGAGGTTTTTAATTTTATGAATTGTTGATGTTGTTTACCATCACAATATCAGGTATGCTTTCCTTTTAATTTTATGAATTTTGTAAATGATCTATGCGAATGTTTTAACTTCTATGTAAATTAGTTTTTTCTCTAGCAATAAATATTTGACTGATGATGGCTGACATAGCAGCTGACACGTTTCAACAAATTTTAAATTGGACGAATTTTTTATTGATTTTTACCTATCACTGGAGACTATATTTTGACACATATTCTACAAGGTCGTGATTTTATTATCAACAACTATATATAACCCCTTGAGTCAAACGAAAGTTTTTTTGGTTTATAGAAGACACGTAGGAAATCGTAATTATCATCAATAATCAATGATACTGAGTCATATGTTTTTTGCACAGATACACACAGTTCGACCTATAGTTCGGTGCAAATGCTACTAGACGAGTAGAAAATCCACAAGCACGTTTGCTATGGACAACGTGGAAGAAAGAGAAACGGAGTCTGAAGAATCGCAGTCCTAACTCTCGTAAAATGAACCAGTGAAATGTCAATGTTTTCCAGTGAAATCTCACTGGTTGAAATTAGCCAGAAGTATTTCACTCGCCTTCTCACTTTCAAGCGAAAATTATTATATCCCCTGCTTATTGCAGCCAGGCGCCAAATATTTATAACACCAACACTAGTGAACAATAAGGTTCGTTTTACTCGAGAAATGCCAAGATCTGACCGGCGACGCGCGCGTACCAGACGACTGTTAATTGATTCACTTACTGATTCACCCAGTCAAAGTGAGGAAATCACTGGTTCACCAGTGATCATTTAAAATACTGATTAAACCAGTGACAATTTCACTGTTTCAGTTTAAGAGAGTTTAGTCGACCCTCAGAACCTGTTAACGAAGTTCTAATGTGTAGCTCACATAACTTGTCTTGTGTGCAACACATTACTGAACTTTACTGAAGCAGTAAGGAATGATGAAGTTCAATGGATTCTTTCTAACTTCAGAAGGCATATTAATCTTCATTCTGACAAAAAAGGGCTGAATCAAACGTAAAAACAGACTACAGGATACTGCTCAAACTGCACAACAGTTTCTTCCATACAAAAATAGTAACCTCGAGAATTATGAAAAAAATTTGACTTTGAATTCAAATCTACCAAAAGGTCCTGAGGAAATTGAAACGTGGAACCTGCCAATACAGGCAAATGCTGAACCAAGAGTTGAACATTATCAACGTTTCAGACAAATACTTTCATTCCTGAGACTGTATTTGTCAATTCCTGGGTGGGTGTATAATACCGATAAACTCCAACACCCTTCCTCAACGGTAAAATGCACCTTATTGTGTTGATAAACCACATTCCTGTGCAATGTACTTTAATTTAATTTTGTTCAGAGGCTTTGTGAGCATGTCGGAAAGCATCTGGTTGTTCATCCAAGCAATATTTAAAATTCACGGTTCCTTCTTCCTTCAATTCCTTAACGAAATGAAATTTCGTGTTGATATGTTAGGTTCGGTGACTGAAATTTTTATTGCTCATTATTTTCAGGCAACTTTGATTGTCCACAAAAATAACTGTGGTGCTTTTTCCTTCATGCAAAAAATCTTCTAATAGATGACGTATCCATATGCATTCTTGAGATGCTTCACCTAATGCAACATATTCTTCCTCCGTTGATGAAAGCGCGACACATGTCTGCTTGCGGCATGTCCAGCTGATTGTAGAATTTAAATATCGGAATAGGTAACAGCCGTTTGATCTTCTGTCTTCTCTGTTCTCCGCCCAGTCTGCATCCACGTAGCCGCTTTGTCCTTTTTCTACCTTTGGTTCACCAAGAATCAGGCTGATGTGGGTTGTTTATTATGTTGACTCAAGATTGTAATACTGGCAGTAACATCATCGACGTGAACAAGAATATAAATCACATTTTCTTTTGAATCCTTTATATACAAACAAGTATCTGTTCTGCTCTGCATAAAACTTAGATTTACAAGTACATCGTTCAGCTTTTCATTCCATAATTTTGCAGCTTGTTTTGATCCATATAAACCATTTTTTAATTCACAGACCATCTTTTCCTTATTTGCTGCTTTATATCCCTCTAGTTGCATTATAAATACTCATTGATCTAATTGCCCATTGAGGAAAGCTGTTTTTACATCATAATGCTTAATAATTAGGTTTTGTTTACCTGCGATGGCTAGAAGTACCTTAAAAGTTGTCTGCTGCACATCAGGTGCAAAAAACTCGTCATAATCCGTGCCATATTTCTGCGAGAATCTCCGAGCCACAACTCTCGCTTTATACCTGGTGACCTCTCCTAATAGTTCTTCCTTTCTATTCCTGGAGTCATTCTCTTTTACTGAAGCTAGCTTTGTAGTTACCACGTATCTGTCAGGTGGCACTCCTTTGCTTTGCCTTCCGGATCTCCTTGGCTCTGTGAGTTGAGATTTGTCGTGTAAATCCTCGTTGCTTGAAATTGGGTCATCATGAATTGACTCATTTGATGAATTGGACAGATCTTATTCACTGCCACTCTCCTGAATTTTTCTGCAGTCTTATTCGGTGTGAGAATAATTTCTTTATTTTCTCGATCAGTTGAAAATTGTTCTTCGCCTTCCTTGTCAAGAAAAATCACATCTCAGCTAATCTTTACGCTTTCCGTCTTTTTATCCATCAGTCGAAAAGCTTTAGACTCATCTGTATAGCCGACGGAAGTGAGTTCCTCAGCTTTATCATCCAGCTTCCGACGTTGCTCCTTAAAAATCTGAACATACGCATCACATCCGAAAATGTGCAAATGTCTCACGTCTGGTTTCTGTAAGTACTTTAACTCGTACGAAGTTTTTCTGTAGCCTTTGTTGGTAAACGATTCCCTAGAAAATTCGCCGTGTTAACCGCTTCCGCCCAATACCTTTTTTCGAGCTGTGCATCGAGGAGGATGCATCTTCCCATCTCCAACAATTATCTGTTTTTCCTTTCGGCGACCCCGTTTTGCTGAGGTGAGTACGCGGCCGTATATTGAATTTTAATTCCTTCATTCTTTAAGTAATTTTTTAGATGCTTATTCACGTACTCCCTTCCTCTATCTGACCTTATACATTTAGGAGTCTTATCAAATTGCGTTTTTGCCATTTCCACAAACTGTTTGATGTGAGTTGCCACTTCATCTTTGGTTTCCATAAAATGGACTGCAGTATACCTGGAGTAGTCATCGATTATTGTAATAAAATATCTTTTCTTACTAGGTGTCATGGTTTGCATAAGTCTGCAAACAGCCGTATAAATCAGGTCAAAGATTCCATTTGACCTGTTGCGCGCCTCCTCCTTCTTCGAAAAAGGTTTCCTTGGCATCTCCCCTTTTACGCAATACTCACATACCTCTCGTATACCGCGATTCTTGATGTCGATTTCGATGGCCAGCTGTTTTTCTGCCAAGGCCTTAATTGCACGAGGATCTCCATGTCCAAAACGCCTGTGCCAGGTATGCTGGCGATTCCCTCCGTGCTCCTCAGTGTTTATGGCGGTCCAGGCCCTGTCGACATCTGTTTGTATTTTGTATAATCCCTGGCTGTTCCGTTCTAAATGCGCAATAGCCTGCACTTTCCCGTCCTTATTGACATTACAGCTGTCATCCTGGAAGTTGGAACTGTATCCATCTTTCGTGAGCCTCTTTACGAATAGACGGTTCGAGCTTAGAGATGGCACATAAAGCACGTTCTGAACCGGAATCTCTCTTATTTGGCCGTTAACAATACACTCTATGACGCCCGAACCCATGCCTTTCACTTCACTTTTAATATTGTCCTCTGCTAATAGGACATGGCCTTTAAAACTGAAGTCAAATTCGGAAGAAATTTCCTTCGAAGTGGTCATGTGGCTTGTCGCCCCTGAATCGACGCCAAGAATCCTTGCCAATAATCCGTGCCAAGAATCCTTGCTATCCTGCTTTAACTTCACGCTTAGATATGATTTTCCAAAAAACGTCATGGATAGCTCATTACTTTTCCTCGCCATAACACAGACATCATTCGAAGGCTTCTACAACTCGGAAACTGTATTTTCTTGATGCTTATTCTGCTGTTTTGATTTCTAAGCTTTATACTTTATGCAGTCTGTTTTGGAATAGCCATTCTTCTTGCAGAAAAAGCATGTTTTTTCTTTAATTTCTTCATACCTTTTTTTATTCCTTTTGTAGAGGGTTTTCAACGCTGTTCCGCTGCAATTTTCTGTGCCTTAACTTCCTTTTCGTCTCCTATATTCGTCTAATAATCTACCTTTGAAGAAGTCCACAGGGTCAGTATACGTCAGGAATATCAGGATCTGCAAGTGGTTTTTCGATTTTAGGTAAACTTCGTGAAATTGTAGTGTTATATAAGAGACATTTGGGGTCCAAAGGATTTTTGAAAATTTTCAAAATTACGGGCGTTACGCCATGTTGAATTTCAGCATCACATTTTTTTGAAATATCTATATTTCTGCAACCATTGAACGAATTTAGATAAAAATTGTAGGTTTTGTAGATAAAAGTATATGCTTTAAATTGAAAATTCCAAAAAAATTTTGGTTTTCAATTTTGACCAAAAAAATGACCAAAAAAAGTTTGAATTCAGTTTTTCGTCAAGAAGGGAAAAAATTTCTCTTTTCTTGTTAAGACGATTCAATTCCTTATAATTTCACCTTTAATTTGAAAAAAAAAAATTGATGGTGACTCTTCTAGATCACGAGATAATGGCATTTTAGTGGGTCCGTGCGCTGCTACGGCGCTGCTGTCTCAGTGTCGCAAAGTGAGGGAAGAGCACATTTTTGGACAAAACCGCCCGGCACCGCCCGGCGCGTACCATTTATTTAGAGACTTTCAAATTGATTAAAACCTGACATAAATCGATGTAATAACTAACTAAAAATTATTCTTAGTCGGTCAGATTAACCAAAAAATTGTTAATAATGCTATAAAGAAACTAATGAAAACAAAATTCATTTTTTCGTTATTTGCAATGATTAGCTACTTGAAATCCATAGACAGATACTAATGTGCAATTACAATTATTAGTCAAAAATAGTCGACTTTTAACAACTATTTAAACATTTTTTGTAAACAAATACTCATTTCGACCATTTTTTCATGATTTTATTGCGTAATCAACTAAGCCTTTTCATAAAATAATGACAAAATGTGCAATTTGTCTATAGAAAATATTTACTAAATTATTCTCAGTCGGTTAGATTAACAAACAAAAAAAGTGCTTTCTGAGCGAGTTCCCCTTGCCTCTCACATATTGGGGTGCTTTTTGAGCGAGTTCCCCTCGT
>CAKNXH010062035.1:35155-84790 GCA_932178445.1 Andricus quercusramuli | reverse complement strand
GAGCGAGTTTCCCTTATCTCTCACATATTGGGGTGCTTTCTGAGTGAGTTCCCCTTCCCTCTTACATATTGGGGTGCTGTCTGGATGAGTTCCCTTGGCCTCTCACATATCGGGGTGCTTTCTGAGTGAGTTCCCCTTGCCTCTCACATATTGGGGTGCTTTCTGAGCGAGTTTCCCTTGCCTCTCACATATTGGGGTGCTGCCTGAGTAAGTTCCCCTTGCCTCTCACATATCGGGGTGCTTTGTTAGTGAGTCCCCATTGCCTATCACATATTGGGGCGCTGTCTGGATGAGTTCCCCTTGCCTCTCAAATATCGGGGTTCTTTCTGAGTTAGTTCCCCTTTCCTCTCACATATTGGGGTGCTGTCTGAGTGAGTTCCCCTGGTCTCTCACATATCAGGTGCTTTCTGAGTGAGTTCCCCTCGTCTCTCACATATTGGAGTGCTTTTTCTCTGAGTGTTTATGATAAAATTATGAACAATAATGTTCATAAACAATTTTTGTTAACAAATACACATTGTGATCATTGTTTTCATTAATTGACTAATTTTGTTTTAAATGAATTAGTATTGTCTTGCCGAAAACCCTGGTTGTTATGTTTTTCACAGCTTCAAAAGCTCTTAATTACAATTATAAGATTCTGTTTAGAAAAGTGTTTGTAAAAAATTGTTTATTCAATGTAAATATTTTCTATAGACAAATTGCACATTTTTTCATTATTTTATGCAAAGGCTTAGTTGATTACGCAATAAAGTCATGAAAAAATGGTCGGAATGTGTATTTGTTTACAAAAAATGTTTAAATAGTTGTTAAAAGTCGACTATTTTTGACTAATTGTAATTGAACATTAGTATCTGTCGTGTGTCATACAAAATCTATGGATTTTAAGTAGCTAATCATTGCAAATAACGAAAAAATGAGTTTCGTTTTCATTAGTTTCTTTATAGCACTATTAACAATTTTTTGGTTAATCTAACCGACTAAAAATAATTTTTAGTTAGTTATTACATCCATTTATGACAGGTTTTAATCAATTTGAAAGTCTTTAAATAAATGGTATGTGCCGGGGCGGTTTTGTCCAAAAATGTGCTCTTCCCTCACTTCGCGACACTGAGACAGCAGCGCCGTGGCAGCGCACGGTCCCACTAAAATGCCATTATCTCGTGATCTAGAAGAGTCACCATCAATTTTTTTTTTCAAATTAAAGGTGAAATTATAAGGAATTGAATCGTCTTAACAAGAAAAGAGAAATTTTTTCCCTTCTTGACGAAAAACTCAATTCAAACCTTTTTTGGCCATTTTTTTGGTCAAAATTGAAAACCAAATTTTTTTTGGAATTTTCAATTTAAAGCGTATACTTTTATCTACAAAACCTACAATTTTTATCTAAATTCGTTCAATGGCTGCAGAAATATAGATATTTCAAAAAAATGTGATGCTGAAATTCAACATGGCGTAACGCCCGTAATTTTGAAAATTTTCAAAAATCCTTTGGACCCCAAATGTCTCTTATATAACACTACAATTTCACGAAGTTTACCTAAAATCGAAAAACCACTTGCAGATCCTGATATTCCTGACGTATACTGACCCCACAGTCAAATCATCTTCGCATCGACTTTCTAAACTGGTTATCAGTGTACTGTACGAGTCCGGCAAACTGCTGAGAAGTAACAATGCCTTTAATAATACAGCACCTAATGCCGTTTGCTTGTTGATAAAAGTTAGCAACTCCGACACGTGTTCCTCCATATCACGACCTTCAGGCAGACGCAACTTAAATACTCTTTTATACAAATGTATTACATTTGATAGTGATGCCTTTTGTTTGTGCTCTCTAAGTTTCGTCCAGGCGATTTTTGCGCTTTCCGCGCCCTGTATGTGTACTAACTGAGTATCATCGATAAGCAAACCGATGGTAGCACGCGCCCGATTGTCTCTTTCAGTCCACGCTGAATGAACGGGAGTTGCAGCAGGCTCCTTTATAACGTCCCACAAATCTTCCCTAATGAGCAATAATTCTATATTCTGACTCCATATTGAGTAGTGATCACCTTTTAACTTTTGCACTACCGTACGCATACAATCAGCCATTTTTATAGCCTTGGTTTACACTTATATGTTTTCACAAGACACATTGTTCCACACAGAAAGAGGTAGTAGGCATTTGTAGTAGGCATTTCGTCAGATTGAGATAGCAGATTGTTACGAGCAACGACAAGAGAAAGTTCTTTAGGCACATGTGATCAGCAAATTGAAATGATAGATGAAAATGGTACTGTCTTGCCAGCATTTCACGCATCATTTCCAGCAAGGTTTCTATTTTTTCAAGACCCCGTCCACAAAGTTCTAAAATTGAGGACCCGGCTTGTTACAAATTCGATTATTATGCCTTTGGGAAATTTTTTAGTTTATGTCGGTCCTATAGAAACATTGATGCAGTCTAATTCTGAACACAAACCTTGGTGAATGAATGAAGCTTTGCGATCTCAAAGTATGGACACTACTCGAAGATCAGGTCTCCGCAAGTGAAGCCACGAGAGCCTTTTCAAAAATGCCAATTATTCAGCGACTGACAATTTCTTCGGAAGAAATGCTTACGTATATACAGAACATAACGTTCACTCTCTAGCAACGACAGTATTTCAATGTCGAGATAACAAGACCCCTGCACTGTTTTACCATGTCTATACGAAAGTCAAACGCGCGAGGGTTTCTTCCGCATATTAATGTCCATGACATTTTTCGCAGTGGTGAATTTTATCAAGCTTGTTTGTATTTATCGAATTGCACGAATTCAGTTGCAAGCAGACATTTCAGTGACCAAGTTTGATGCTGATGAGAACTTGAAGTTTCTTTAAATCAAGCATTTGAATGCTTTACTTCAGTGTCAGGATATCGATGTAATATCAGAAAATTTGATCTGCAACGATACTTGTGTTTTGCCGAACAACAGAGAAATCATGCAAATTATGAATATGGCAAAACGAGATGCACATTTCCCAATGTGTTTTCTTGATATAAATATGGGGATGGAAGACGCGGTTTAATTTCCTCTCTCATGCACTTTAAATCGAACTTTTGATCAAGACGAAGATGACAAGGAAGCTGATTTCGACGATGCACAACTTGATTTTTCTTCTAACGTCAATCAGTCTGAAGTAGAAGCAGCCAATGACAGAATGCAAATCTCAAATTGCTACAAGATCTGACAGTCTTATTAGGTCTACAGGAACCGTTGTATGCAAATTTCCAATCTGTTGGCCTTTGAATTAAGGTGCGGGCTTTTTGAGCAGTGACAGGCTTCAGAGGATCCGTGAATTCGAATATGAATTATATAGAAAGTCTAGTTCAAAACAATTAGAAAACGTAGACTATGTAGAAAAATGCAGCTAGATAAATATAGGGGATTGGGCTTTATTTAAACGCATCGATAATGATAAATGTCTTGTTGGTCTTTTACTCAGATTCGCATATTTAAATGAAAAGACACGAAAAGCCATAGAAAATTTTAGTAATCAATAAGTAATATTTAATCACTATTAAAGTTAATAAAGTTGCATCATGAAAAAATCTTTCATTTATATTTTTTACCCTATATTGAGTTCTATCCCTTATTTATTCCAATATTTGTATATGCCATATAGTTAAATTTACCGTTTCATTCAGGAAGATATCACCGATTCAAAGAAATCAGCTCGTAAATCTGTCAAATTAAGAAAAACCCGCTGCAAGGACTTTCGTTTCATTTTAAGGAGTATCTGAATTCTCAATTATGATTTTTAAAAATATACAAAATAAATAAAAAAATCAAACGGTTTTCATTTCCAAAATATACTGTGGTGAATGATTGCCTTGTGAGTGATTATTTAAAAAGTATTGTGATCGCACACAAATCGCACAGTCTGAGTCAAAATATGAAATTTGACATTTTTGTCACTAGAAAGCCTTCTCCGTGGGAAAGCCATACGTTTAAATTGAATATTCAAAGAAGTTGAAGGTTGAAAAAATCTGTAGAAATAATTGTATATATTATGAAATATAATCTTTCATTATTATCCAGAATTTATTAAGTTGCTTTTTAAAAACACACTAACTATTAGAAAATATAGTATTTAAAGCTGTTGGAACGGGGTGCATGAAAATGGCAAAATCTATGAAGCACTCAAAACTTACCAATGACTGACGATGATCCAGTTTTGAGGTTTTTAAAAATACACTTTGAACATTTTGTAGACCCCGGAAGGCGTTTCCCGGTGGCGATAGTGGGGTAAGTCTGGTTTTTCGGGAAAAAATCGGGTAACTGCTGAACAATGAGAGTAAATTGGTGTAGCAACAACGTAGAGTGCGCGGGAATTTGACTGACATCTGAGGGATCTTTCACACGATTGCAGACTTGCAACTTGCGGACTCACGCAAGTCATGAGTTGTGAAAATAGAGATTTTTCCGTCAGCGAAAAAATATCTGAATGGCGGCAATTTGAATGCTTCATTTTTTTTAAATAGAAAATTTAATAAGTTTTGGATGATAGGCAAATGTATTGAGCTAAAGATATTAATGGAAAAATAACGGCGAGGCATTAAATAGATTTGCGAATGTTTTGATGAAGAGAAACAAGCACATGCAAATCAGCTGATTCCTCTCAAAGTTATGTGTGCATGAGTTTCATCTTTGTCGCGTTTTGTATGATTTTTTTCAACAAAATAATATTACGCCTTTGCAGATAACAGCTTGTACAAGTTTTGGGATATTGCCGCATTTCTTATGACGCATTCATTTCTTAAGAAGGGCCCAACAAAATCAAGTAGGCGTTAATTATACGCTTCTATTATTTCCAAATGCATAATATCATTATGTAATCTTAAAGAAATCTCGAATTAAGATGAAAAAAAAGAAACAAAATAAATATCTAAATTGTTGCAATTATTATAATTGCACGTTGAAATTGACGTTAGAAGGTAATGCCGTAATTGTAATAAGTTTATTTTCTAGCGCTAGAAATTTAAAAAAAAAAACATAGTGGCTGTCATTGAAAGTCTGTTAGAGGCGACTTGATGGAGAGACCACAATAGGATTGAGAAACCGACGTACCATTGACTTGACGTAGACTTGACATAGCAGTAGCGTGACAGCCACTATGTTTCCTTATTTTCTAACGCTGGAAAATAAAGTGATTGCAATTACGGCATTATCTTCTAACAAAAATTTAGCGTAAATTAAATTTGCAACAATTTAGATATTTATTATGTTTCTTTTATTCCTTATAATTCGAAATTACTTTAAGATTACCTTAGGGTTACTTTATGGCTACGCTGTAGCGTAACGCTTGTGTTCAGCTGGTCCGCCAGCGCAAAAATATCATTTTGTTCGAAAAACTCGTACGAAACACGAAAACCCCAAAACTCATGCACACAGGGTTCGGAGAGAAATCAGCTGATTTTCATGTACCTGTTTCTTTTTATCAGAATATTGGAAAATCTATTTAATGCATCACAGTCATTCCTCCGTAACTATCTTTAGCTTAATACAATTGCCTATCATTTGAAACACATTCAATTTTCTTTCGAAAAAATGGACGATACAAATTACCTGCGCAAGTCCGCAGGTTGCAGATCTACTGTTTTTTTTTTTTTTTTTTTTTTTTTTCAATGGAGGAAAAACGAAAAATGCTCATGCACTAACCACATTCGAACTTTGGGGACCACGAGCCCAATATATGCATCCCATGCACATACATTTAAAATATATACACGTGAGATGCACACATGGGCGCGCAGTCCACAAGGAACGAAGGTGAGTGTGGGACTTAGCAAACGGCACCTACCCACTAAACCTTAACTCCTTTTCCCTGCGCAAGTCCACAGGTTGCAGATCTACTGGTAGCTCAACCGTACTTGATCGTACTCCGAAAATTCACTGTCGGTAAAAGTAGCATCCCAGCAAAAAATAAATAATTTATACAGATTGGGGCGAGTTAATATTTTTTTAATGCACGTAAGTCCCGTTTTCTGATTCGTTCAAACGCATTGAGATGCATTTAGATAAATTGAGACAGCGCGAATGGAATGCGTGTGAATTCATATCCCCGCATGTTGATTTCCCTGTTACGGATTGAATTGTATAATTCAACACTTGAAGCGTTTGCGTGCTGATGCATTTAAGTGTATTCGCTGATTTTAGACTGTTGCATCGTATTTGTACATATAGAAAGATTCAAAATTGAAATACTGTCTTCATGAATTTAAATGCATTGACAAATAGGTCCAATGGGTCATTGTCGCAAAGCGAGATTTGCAGGATCTGTCCCGACAGAAATTTTGAATTAGAGTGAAAAATGCAATTTGTGTAATAAGAAGTTACGGGGAAAATAAATGAAAGGCACTATAGACTGTTTGTCTAGTCACAATTCTTTATATTTATGGAATAAAAATGTATGAAAAATAATATTTGTTTTTTAAATTTTATTTTTTACGTTGGACCAGATAAAATTATTGAGTACCTTCTATTTCTTTCTCCAAACTTGAAACTTGTTATCTCATCGTACGTAGACAATAGTTTGTAGAAAGTAAGCGCCGGTAATGTAGATATTTGCTTATTTGTTGCCAATTTTTTCTGCCAAAAATTGTTGCCAAATTGTGACGTCTGCTGTATAGAATATTTTCTATTTTAATTAATCTGTACATTGAATCTCTCCGAGTGCACTATCTCGATATCTAAGATAAATGAATCTTTGCGAGTAAGGGCGATGCTTTAAAAATGTGTGCAAAGGTTCGCAGATTCTATTATTTTCAATGAGAAATTCACAATTCTCCTGCAAGATATTCAAATAATAATGTTATCTCTAGTAATAGCAAATTTTTGCGCGGTTTTTGATTGCGCCTTTCTGAGCGCGTTTTAGAATCCGAGTAACATTAGGGTTCTATAAAGCGAGAATTGGGTGTAAAATAGGGTGGGCCGAATTACGCGAAAGTTTACGAATCGAATCGTAATGGCGCGAAAAAGTTGCTACTCGTCACCCTGATCGCAATAAAAAATATTTTTTCTAAATCTGACCGTATTTTCCGGTCGCACATCGTGTTCAAAGTTTCGAAAAATCGTCAAAAATTGAACATGTTTTGGGATTATTTCTTAGTAAGCTATAGTAATCGAATTTCATTCAAATTCGTTATGTGACCTCTTCTAAATATCTTTTGACTGAAAAAAACATTCCCCTTCTCATCCCCCTCTCCTGTACGGGTGGGGGGAGAGGCAAACATCGTAAAAAGGGGCCATTTTATGATCCAAGGATATTTAGAAGAGGGCCCATACCGATTTTTAACGAAATTCGATTACTATAACTTACTAAGAAAAAATCCTAAAACATGTTCAATTTTTGACGATTTTTCGTAACTTTGAACGCGATGTGCGACCGGAAGATATGGTCCGATTAGAAAAAAAAATATTGCAATCAGGGCGACGAGTAGCAACTTTTCTGCGCTATTACGATTCAATTCGGAAACTTATGTGTAATTCAAAAATTTTCAAAAATTTTCGCTACAACATTTTTTTTTCACCAAATTTTTTTTTGATTAACAATTTGTTTTTCAAAAATTTTTATTCCAAAATTTTTATTTTATAATAACTTTGTTTTGGAGTAGCAGACGGTGCGGGGGGCTTTAACTCCACTCTATGTAGTATAAAATTATTACACAGCTCCACACAAAAAATCGAAAAAATTACCCCTTGAGTCTGAATATGTCTATCATATGTTTTCAGGGTCGCTGAATCCAAATTTGGGGTCTCAACCCCAGCATGTCAGGATTTTACATAACCTTAAAAAATAGGCCCAAAACCCCCATAAATCCTCTATCCATTGACCACTCAATATCCCAATAGCTCCATAACCCCATAACCCCATAAACCCTCGAAACCATAAGCCCTTAACCCCATAACCTTAAAATTCCATGACCCCAAAACCGCCAACCCCTGTAAAAAGGAGACATATGCGCGTTGAAGCCTTGGAGCACAGCATGTTCGAGCTATGCATGCTTCTTGAGCCTTAAGGCCACATTCTTCAATAACCCCATAACTCCAAAACCCCATAACCCGGTGAGAATAGCATATATGATAAACTTGAAAAAAGCTGCTCTTTCAAACTGAACCAATGAAATTGTCACTGGTTGAATCAGTATTCTGAATTATCACTGGTGAACCAGTGATTTTTACACTTTGACTGGACGAAGCAGTAAGTGATTCAACTATAATAGCGTTACTGATTCTACCAGTGACGCCAAATGGTAGATTGAACCAGTGATATAGCGCTCCACGCGGGCAAGATATGAACCTCAAGTAGTCTGGTACGTGCCTGGCTGCAATGAGCGGTGGATATAATATATCTTTCGCTTGATAGAGGGAGGTCCCTGGCCACTTGGGTTTAACTTTGAGCGACGCGACATGCTGACGTAAGGACGGGCCTTCCCATAATTAGACGCAATGTATTATATCCTATTATATTGCAGCGCGGCCCATATTCATTTCTGTGGCAGCAAAATGCGGTTTTTCGTATATGATTTTGCAAAGACTAGCACAAAAGTTATAAACGATACGTTTCATGCCTAAACTGCTGACGGACGACAAAGCGTACGACCAGATGACCACTGGTACTGAGAAACCAGTGAGCCTCACTGATTAAACCAGTTCCGGAACTCCGTTGAATGAACCAGTGAATTCTCACTGATTATCAGTGTCATATTTCTGGCTATTTCAACCAGTGAGATTTCACTCGAAATCAGTGAGATTTCACTGGTTCGTTTTAAGAGAGTGTAGTGCGAGTGTAGTGAATATTCATTTTTTTACCAAAGAAGTATCGATTGAATAAAAATCATAGTAAATGCGGGAATGCGAGACGCTACCTCAATTTTCCAGGACACTGCGGGACAATTTTCAAAGCAGGACAGAAGGTACTAATGCGGAACCATCCCGACGAATCCAGGATCGTCTCGGCGAATGCGGGACGGTTGGCTACCTTGCTTATCTACGAACTCTTATGAGTCAATTCTTCGGACATCATTGCTGAACTACTTATTCGTGTTTTTGCAATCCAGGGCACCTCCACGTGGTTGACGGTGGGGAAAGGAGTTGTTCCGTGATCCCGCAGAGACGAAAGTCTTGTTCTCACCGGGTGATGGGGTTTCGGAGTTATGGGGTTATTGAAGAATGCGGGTTTAAGGCTCAAGAAATATGCATGGCTCGAACATACTGTGTTCCAGGGCTTCAACACGCATATATCTCTTTCTTTCCGGGCATCGGGGGTTTTGGGGTTATGGAATTTCAAGGTAATGGGGTTAAAGGAATATGGGTTTAAGAAGTTACGGGGCTATTGAAATTAAGTAGTCAATGGATAGAGGATTTACAAGGTTTTCGGGCCTATTTTTTAAGGTTATGGAAAATCCTGACTTGATGGGGTTGAATGGACCCCGAATTTGGATTCAGCGACCCCTAAAACATATAATAGACATAGTCAGGCTCCAGGGATAAATTTCTCGATTTTTACATTCTCATAAGAGAAGGTATTAGATTTGTGTAAAATTTTTCCCCCCCCCCCCCCCCGTTTTTGTCGAATGTCCACGTTTTGAGACCTTCTGAACCCAAAAAACAGGTTTTCGTGAATGTGTCTTTCTGTCTGTATGTATGTGGGTATGTGGGTGTGTATGTATGTAGATTTTTAGTCTATTAGCACGATAACTTTTGAAAGAATTCACAGATGGGTTTGGCTCTAGTGTACACTCCAAGTGTCCTAAAACGAAGGTCAAGTTCGTTAGCCAGTCATTTTGGATAAAAATTCAAAAATCAAGAGCATTTTGGAAATTTTTGAGACCACTTTTTTTCAAAATTTGAAAATTATATGTGCGGCTATTCATAGTACTCGAAAATTCCAACAATCTATTCTCATAACACTTTTCCATAAAATGAAAATTTTCAGAGTTGCAGCATTTTCAAAATCCAAAAGTAGAAACGAAAATTAACATTTTCAGTCAAACAAGGCACGATACGGAAAAAAGTCAAGGCAAGAAAAATGTTTCTTTTTGCACGCCCTACAAGATCGTCATGAGGACTTTTTAAATTTTCTTGAAAAATCGAAAATTCACATTTTCATTGCACAAAAAATAATGAAAAATTCAAAAATTAAATTTCACGATCGAACTATGCAAGATACGACAAATGATGATTCAACAAAATTTGTGCGTAAAAAAAAGATCTACAAATTTGTTGTTAGTCACTTTTCGATGGGATGTGTAGTTTTTGTTATAGGCGTAAAAAAGAACATTAACAATGAAAAAATCAGTCCGATAAGTGGGCACATTCTCATCAAAACTTTGCTTATATCATTTCTTTTTCATTTCGTGTGTGTTTTTTCAGAATACTTCATTGTTTTTATGTTCTCAATAGTATTTCTAACAATTAAAACAATAGAATAACTATCATTAATGCTCACGCCCTGGCGGACCGGCCGAACGCAAACATTACGCTACAGCGTAACGGTAAAGTAATGGTAAAGTAATGCTAAAGTAATATGGCATTATAATTAATAAAGGAAACAAAATTAATATGTAAATTGTTGCAATTATAATAAAACGTTAAAATTTACATTAAATGGTCATGCCGTAATTGTAACATGTTGCTTTCTCAGCGTTAAAAAATAAAAAAACAAAGTGGCTGTCATTCAAGTCGGGTCCCTGCAGACTGGCAACCGACTTAAAGCCACGTTAGCGGGTTGCCAATATGCAGGGGCCCGACTGCAATGACGGTCACTATGTTTTTTTATTTTTTAATGCTGCAAAAGCAACTTGTTGCAATTGCGGCATGACCGTTGAACGTAAATTTCAACGTTTTATTATAATTGCAACAGTTTACATATTAATTTTGCTTCCTTTATTAATTATAATGCCATATTACTTTACCATTACGTTAGCATTACTTTACCGTTACGCTGTAGCGTAATGTTTGCGTTCGGCCGGTCCGCCAGGGCGGTACTTGAAAATTTGTATTTTTACATTCTCATCCAGAGAAGGTAATATATTTGTGTAAGATTTGACCCCCCACACCCCGGTTATTGTCAAACGTCCATTTTTCAATAACCGTTCTAAAATTTATCATATACATGTTCCAAAAACGTCGTAGATACTTTTTTTCTCCCCGTTGCAGGTAGTTGGAAAAAATCTTTCAAATTGTATCATTTATAAGAAAGATACGGGAATATACGCTGAAATAATGGAATTCCCTTCTTCATTTGATATCAAATACAAATTTAATCATTTTTATCTGAAGAACATAGAACATAACATATAGTTGTTGCGAAGCGCGACTACCAAATATCAAGCGCGAAGCGTGAGTGTCTTAATGAGAATATGTTCCTTAAGGTCGAGAAACCTTATAGTCCAAGAGCTGGTGACGTTTTTCGTGAAGTGAGAGTGTAAGTCCTAGTTTTTCGCTTATATGTCTGGGGGCAAGGGAGCAGCAGCGTCAGGGCAAAAGGCTGCATGGAGGGGATAACGGCTACTTCGACTGCCGGCCACTTCCCTCAGTCCCCGCTCTGGCCACACTTTGGAGGAAAATTATTCATTTTCAAACTTAATTTTCAAGGTGTTCTCCCCGGAATTTTGGTCTGTCGTTTTACGAATGCTACCTGTGAATACTATTCTTTATGTTATTGAAAACGCCAGACCTTATACTCTCACTGCAAAATCCAACTTTTTTTATTGATAATTATCGAGTCTGGCAGTATGTTATCCCCAAGATATCGGTCTGGCGATTGAATAATAATAAACTTGGGGCATCAATAATCGATACTAGAAGAAAATTGGCTCTTATACTATCACTGCAAATTTCCGATTTTTTCACCTGGTTCAGGTGTCCAAACGCCCCAGGCAGGGCGTTTGGCATTTGCGGGTTTCGAAAGAAGGGCCATTTCCCAGAAACATAAGCGAAAAACTAGGACTTATACTCTCACTTCACGAAAAACGTCAGCAGCTCTTGGACTATTAAGTAAATTAGTTCTTCTTATGTAAAACTGACGTAATTAAACCAGAAGCAACTCATGACGATGAAGTTTACTAAGCGAGTATTAGCTCGCGAAGCGCGCAATAGCGAGCATACGAAGTGCGAAAACCTAGAGGAACCAAGCTTAAAGCGTCAGGCAAATGTGTCTGAGCGCGTAGCGCGAGGTGAACACATTATCGAGCGCGAAGCGCGAGATGAATACTTAATCGAGCGAGAAGCGCGAGAGCCAACAGGTGCGCGCCCTAGGCGCGCTCAAACTTGCGTTATTTTTCGTTAACTTCTCCTAAGACAACTTTTTCGGACGGGCATTGCAAAAAATAGCGTGTGATACACGTGCGCATAGTTGATAGCTAACTCAAGTGATTGCATCATTCGCCTGCGGCTCGAAGCACTCCGGCTTATGCTGCAAAATTCACACTCGTACACAATTACCTATTTTATGCACTTGTATTGCAAATAACTATATTTACACGATTCACAACAAGATATGTAAATACAATGAACAATTTCAGAAAAATTTATTTTTTATTTTAATTTAAAATTCGCACCAACACAGATGCGACTTACCGACAGTGCACTTTCGTTATACGATCAAGTACGGTTGAGCTAGCAGCGTCATCAGCTATCAGTCGGCTTCCTGCGCTATTCATGGCATTGCTACACCACTTTACTTTCATTTTTTAGCAGTTCCCGGATTTTTTCAACAAATCAGAGACGAAACCCCAATACCGCCACCGCGAAACCCCTTTCGGGGTCTAGAAACTATTCAGAGTGCATTTTTAAAACCTCAAAACCGCATAATCGTCGGTCGTTGGTAAGTTTTGAGTGCTTCGTAGATTTCGCCGTTTTCGTGCACCCCATCCCAACAGCCTTAAAACTTTTCTCGAAAAACTATTTTCAAAATTATTTATTCTTCATCTTGATAATAATATTTGTTACATTACAACCTAGTTAATAATTTTTTTAAATATTAATAATCCCTTCTTGCCTTATTGTTGAAGTTGCACCTTTATTTCCACCTGTTTGCGTATTTATTTGTTTGTGCAAAGAAAAATGCCAGTGGCCCCTTCCAACCAAGAACAAAGGGACACCCTTTCATACTCCTCTATTCCCTTTGGAGTTCTGTTTGCAAATTCAAATACAACCCTTTTGAATGGGATTTTCTACTGTTTTCAGATTCGGTAAGATATCTCATTCTTCAGTGGTTCTCTGTTTATTTGTATTTCCGCAGCGCCGTCTTAATTTATAGCTCGAAGCGGCTTTCACTTGAAATTTTGAAAGTTGGATTTGCACTCCGTGAAAATAAAGACAACAAATTCTTTTACGTCCTTTTACAATGGTTGGTTTCAAATCGCGCCCTAGTCAGGAGAAGCTATTAACTCTTTACATATCTACCCCTCTCTTAATATTGGCCTATCCCGCACTTACAATTTCGATTCCGGGAAGCAATCCGTCTACCCATTCTTCTAATTTTTGCTTCTCTTGGACTTATAATATTCACGTTGGGGAACTAATAGACCAGTGGGATTGGACATAAAAATCGAGTCAATTAACAAAAATTCTGAAGGTCTTCAAAAAAATTCTATAGTTGGTTTTTTATATGTTGAACCTAAAATAACATTTTGCAAAACGTGATCGGGTCGGAAATTTATTTAAAACAATTAATTTGCAATATTTGCCCCCCATTGCTTCACGAAAATTCAAAACATTTTGCAAACTTGAGTGAGTAATTATAAATTCAGTCTCTATCTTGTATTAAATTTGCAAAACGTTCGTGATACGGCTACATTATTAATTAGGAACAAATTATTATTCTGTTAATCACTCCCCAGCGAAAATACCGAAGGTTTTGCAAAATGTTATTTCTGTTTTTTTTTTCATTGAGAAGAGACTATTATATGATTTGCAAAACTTAAGAAATAATGCAAATTATCGTTTTTTAAATTATTGTTACATTTTTTGCAATCCGACTCCTAAAATTCCAGCAAAAATTACGAAGGTTGAGTTTTTGGGTAGCAATTGTTAGAAATGTCGAGATTCAAAAATTATCAAATTTGCAAGACGTTGCTCGGCCGGCAATAATATTTAAATTGCAATTAAACAAATTAGTTACTCTTGTAAACTAGCCAAAAATTACAAACATTTTTTAAATTGTACTGAGTAATAATCAACTAAGTACGAACATCATATTAGATTTGCAAACCGTTTACTACTTGGCAACATTATTAATTATAAATAAATCTTTCTTCTTTATGACTCCCCGGCGAAAATACCGAAGGTTTTGAAAAATGTTATTTCTGCTTCTTTCCATTGAAAAGAGGCTATTATATGATTTGCAAAACTGTATGCATAACGCACATCATCGGTTTTTAATTAATGTTGCATTTTTTGCAATTCCACTCATAAAATTTCTGCAAGAATTGCAAATGTTGCTTTTTTGGGTAAAAAAAATTTGGAAAAGTAGAAATTTAAAAAATATCAAATTTTCAGAAGGTTGTACGACCAGCAAGAATATTAAAATTGCAATTAAACAAATTAGGTACTTTGTTAAGGCAGGATTCTACTTTGAGCGCGCGGAAAAATGCTTTTTTTGTAAATTTTTTGTTTAAACATTGATAAAGATATTGATGTAGGGTTTGTTATTCTTAATATATATACTCTTAAAATACATTTAAAAAATTTGTTTAGTTTATTTTATGCGCTCTATATACATTTAAATGGCACTTTCCTCAAAACCACGTTTTTACCGCTTGTTAACAAAATCTCCGAAACTACCGAATTGATCGGTCTGAAATTTTTACCACATATTTAATACATGTACATCAACCGGTAGTAGCAGATTTTTCCATTTACATGCAAAAAAAAAAATTGCGGCAATTCGAAAAAAAAATAAAAAATCTCTTTTTTTTTGCATAAAAATAATAGTGAAAATAAAAATTTTCATATAAATCTGCTACCACCTTTTGATGTATATGTATAGAATATGTGGTAAAAATTTCAGATCAATCGATTCGGTAGTTTCGGAGATTTTTTTAACAATCGGTAAAAACGTCGTTTCGAGAAAAAAGTATTCATGTGTCATTTAAATGTATATAGAGCCCATAAAATAAACTTGAATATTTATTTTAATGTATTTTAAGAGTATATATTTATTAAGCATAACGAACCCTACATCAATATCTTTCTTCATGTTTAAGGAAAAAATTACCAAAAATTCGCATGTTTCTCGCGCGTTCAAAGTAGAACCCTGTCTTAATCTAGCCAAAAAATACAAACATTTCGCATATCGTACTTAGTGATAATTAACTTACTACTAACGTCCTCTTGTCATGGTATCTTGTTTCTTTAAAAAAGTTTTCGAAAGTAATGAAATAACTGCCGATGTAAAAAAAAGAGGAAAAATTTGGAAAAAAACGAGTGACTATATGCAATTTAGGAATTGCGTGAAAATTTTTTGATGAGTGCATAATTTTTTTAAAATAATTTTCATGAGGTAAACGGAACATGTTTAAAATTTTTAATTTATTTTGGAAATTAAGACAATTGTCTATTATAAGACAAGTGTGAATAAATAACGATGTTGCCTTTCGTCCCATGTAACTATTTAGTGTACTGCATATTGAGGGACGAGAGCACGGAAAAAAGTAAATTGTAAGGATCTTGGTTTGAACGAGTACATCTTACAGTTTCGATCTCCGAAAATGCGAGTTCGTCAAACCAGCCGGTAATCTGTACAGTTTGAGAACCAATGGTAAAACGTACAAGGTTATTATTCAGAAGTTACAGTTTCGAACTGTAACTCTGTACCCTGGTCAGTGCACAGCACAGCGTAAAGTGAGCAGATTGGTATTGTAAGTTGATAGATTTCAACAAAGAGAAATTACAAAAACCTAAAATAAACATAACAATTTCACAAAATTAAATTTGAGATTTCTTGATGTAAGGACGACACTTTTATGAAACACAGTTTACAGTTTGAAACTATAAATTCACAAAGGATAAAATGTATTTAGCAAATTCTTCCTGCGCAAGACGGGCAGTTATATAACTCATGGTTTACGGTTTCACCTTGTAAGACGTACACTTGCAGAGAGAAGAATTTTCATTTTGAAATTGTAAAGTAGGCGTTTTGAATAATGCAGCTTTTACGATTTGACTCTGTAAAAAGTACTCTTCGCAAAACTTCGTTGTCGCACAATGTTCTAATTAAAATTATAAGTGAAATTAAATAATAATTTTAATAAATCCTTCACATATCCATGGAATATAAATATAATTGTCCAAATAATTTTGTTTGCGTAATGAAAAGTGAACATGAAAAATTTGTATTTGTGTTAAAAATGCATATTTATAATAATTTTTACCATTTATGAACAAAAGAAAAATTAATTTTTTAGGAAATTATATTTATATTCCATGAATATGTGAAGGATATATTAAAATTATTACTTAATTTGACTTATAATTTTAATTAGAACCTTTTGCTGCAACGAGTTTTTACGAAGAGTACTTGTTACAGATTCAACTCGTAAAAACTATATTAATAATAACTAATGCGCCTTATAGTACACAGTCATAAACTAAAATTTCGAATCTCTGTGATGTCTATGTTTTACAGCAATGTATCCATGAAAGGAATTACTTAACCTAGTATAATATTAAAACATTTCTTTGAAATTTAAAACATTCACATTTATTTGAGTAGAGTTAGTACACTAATAAAATATACAGTTATAATTTTTATTAGCAACACTTTTTTAACACAAAATTAAAACTCTTTTAAAATCTACTTGAGCATTACGCCGTTAATCTCTTACTTATTATGAACATATTTATTTTCAACTTAAACAAAATTTTTAAATTTATTCACACAATCTGAAGGATTATCGCTTATTTACATCTTTAAAGCTCATTTGAAACATACCTTTTTTTTGCAGAAAGGTAAATCAACTTAAAAATCATACTTAAAGAACTGATCGTCGAATACTCCTAAACTCTATAAACATATCGCATTAAACACAAAAAATATAGATTTTTCTCTGAGGTAACAAGACACCCTGCATAAGTTATATTTTACGCAACTTAAACTATTTTAAAATCTACAGGAACATGACAACCTTGTTTAAAGCCCTGTTTGCAATCGTAAGGCAAATCCATATTAACTTTTAATTACCACACCGTAGTGAGAAACTGCGCACCTTTTTAAAGCACATACAAAATATCGATTTCCCTCTTAAGTAATCAGACTCCCTGCATAAGTTAAACATTCCGAAATTTTAACATTTTTAAAAACTTATAAGAATACCACAACGTTGTTTAAAGAATTTTTCATAATCGGAAGGCAAGTTAATATTAACTTAAATTGACTCACAAGAAAAATACACCTCTCTTGAAATCTGTAAGAATATTAATTTGTTCGTGTTTCAACGCTTATTAGCCATATACATTTTTCCGTTCGGCAGTTGTACTTTAAATGTAACGTAATCAATTGTATTGATTGAAACGACCTTCCACTTGAAATTTGCTTCATGAATAATTTCATACGCTTGAAAATGTCTATCAAACAGTGTGTCAGCTACAGTATTTGTTATAAAAAATATTTCATTCTTGTCATCGATTATGATATACTTAATCGTGAAGAAAAAAGTTTTTGTGGCGTGAGCTTTCATTACAACTGCTCCTATTTCGTATCTTTCCCCAATATGTTCTAGCCACTTAGCGAATCGAATTTCTCTAGTAACACTGCAAGGTAATTTGGATTGAAATTCGTCATAGCCAACTACATTTTTAATATTAATGAGATACGTAGGGCCTATCTTTAGAGTATGATTTGTAACACGACCTTTTGACAACCTATCATGCACTCGTAATTGATGTTTTAGAGCTAATGTGCACGGTAGATTCTTTCTACTAGCACTTGCTCGTGCACTTGTTTTAGATTCTTTGTGTTTTCTTTCACCTTCAATTGAAGAAGTGAAAGCCATAGGACCAACTAGAGTCATGACGTAAGGGTAATGGAGTAAAAAATGTTCTTTCGGTGTAAGATTCTTTTTTACAACTCTTCGAAACATATGCAAGTGCTCCTCGATTAGAACTTTCAAAAGATCGGGACAGGAAGGTTCAAATGACTTTTCCAAAAGAATGCTAAATATTTCATTCAGCGTTATATAAAGCTCCCAAAACTCATCATTCACAGGAATAATGTCACCTACTAATAGCCCGAGATATCGCATTAAATTCATAGTTCTGAGGCAGATGACCGGAGTTTATAATGTCTGATTCCATCGCGATCCAAAATTTGCGGTTTGTTGCGTGCAGCATTAAAGCCAAAATTAAATGCAACTAATCTGTCATTAAATATTTCAACTATTTTCTGCTTATCAAAATGATTTAGAACTTCTAGGATTATGATTTTCAACACCCTTTCCGGACCATCGTGGAGTATATCAAGGCAAACGTTTCTTGTTACGTGATATTGTGGAAGTTCGTTCCAGACACACGCTTCTTTAACTCCATCTGAAATTTTACGTGTTCTAAGAACAGATTTTACCGCAATTTCGTAAGATTCTTTCGTACGCAATAATTCTTCTTTAATTGTACATGATGTACCACATTCCTTGTGATGAATTGAACAAATTCAGCAAAAATTAGTTCCTGTAAAGGACTCTACGTAACCGTGAATTCCATTCAAACCGAGATTGTCTCCCAAGATTAATGCCAACAGGAAGTATATTCGCACACATCCGTTACTAGTTCTAATCAATATTCCTTCAGTCGCTAAAGTTTTTAATTCTTCTATTACATCCTCGAAAATTGCTTTGTTACACAGAAAAAACTGAGGGATCAGTAATGCTGCGGCTCAAGTGAAACTTGGGATCATTTAGAACTCAGGCTCTAAAGGAACTCTTATTTAGGGTTCCTTTTTAGTTTGTTCATATCCGATAGATGGCCATCGGCGTTTGCCGACGTTTTCAACTGCGCATGTGCCGAGAAGCGCGGGTCTATTTGAAATCAATAAATACTATGAACAGTCATACAGATAAATGTAAACAAATTTTTTTCATTCTTATGTAAAACAAATTAAATTGAATTATAGAAATACCTAGCTTCTTGAAAAAATTTTATATTAACCTAATATTGCAAGTGTATATTATATCATTTTGAATAGTCCCGCGCTTTTTGGGCATGCGCAGTGGAAAACTTCGGATTTGCAACATAACCTTAAAAACTGTCACATTTCATGTGCAATATCTTCCTTTCAAGAATGACTAATGTCTATGATTTTAGTTTCTTCATTAAATTTTTTCCAGTGCAATATTATTTAATTCCAATTATAAAGCATAATCTGCATCATTAACTTGTGCAATCTTTGAAGTGAGTCAAGGCAGAAGTGAGAAAAAGGCTCTATTAGAACCATTTGAATCCACACTTGGGTTCATTTAGAAACCATTTATCATTTTGGGTTCCTTTTCAGCAAGAGAGGTTCCTTTTTGTTGCAGCTCCTTTGGAACCAAAAATTGGTTCTAATAGAAACCCCAGTTTTTTCTGTGTACCAAACAGTTTGCGATCATTTGCATAATAAAGTAATAAGAGACATATATTCTCTAATTTAGCTTGAAATTCAGGTGGTAGGAAAGGAAAAAGAACATACAAAGCTCCTAATTTCCCCAGCGAATTACTTTTCAAAAAATTTGTGTACATTTGCACACGATCGAAAACTGTAGGTAATTCAAGAAATTGCTTTAAAGTGGTTGCGATAGGAATATACTGTGCAATGACTTCCTCGTCACCATTCACTCGTATGCATAACCTACTGAGACGGCCTGAGGTTGATGGAAGGTACCATTTTCTGTAAATGACTTTAGGCGTTTCCATTCGGTGGAAAGCTTCTGAAACGAGTTTTGAAATTGTGCAAACATAGTATCAATGCGAGTGGTTACTTCTTCGGAAGCTCCAGCTTTCTCTAATTCTCGAAAAATTTCCCGTTTCATGAAATTAACTACATTGTTATTAAGTAAAGTTTGACATTGTTCAGTTAAAAGGTGCACAACAACGCGTGGTATATCTGGACGGTCATATAATGTCGAAATGAAATTGCTGGAATTTCGGAAAAGTTCATCAACGTAATTTTCATCGGTGACAACAACGTTAATATTTTCCTTTGAATTTTCAGCATACTGGTACATTGTAAACCATTCAATATAATCCTGAAATATTTCCGAATTCTCATGTTGTTCCAATTCAAGGTTATACAACATTGGCGTCTCATTTTCCGAAAGAATAGAAGACTCAGAATTTGTACTTGGTTCAGTGAATTTAAAACTACTGAAAATAGTTGGTTCCCTTTGCGAAAAAAATGTGAATTTGTCTCAGGAACTGTGGATTCACCTCGTGGTCCACCATCCTGATGTACTTTACAATGACTCCTTAAATGACAACGGAAAGATTCCAAATTTTGAAAACGACTGATACAGTTCCCACGACACTCATAATATAAATAAGGTACCTCTATGTGGAATTTTAAATGACTATTAAAAGCGACAATGTCAGTGAAATTTTCAGAACATTTGCAACTAATCGAAAACAGGTTTTTAAATATTTCTCTAACTATCTGTTAAGAATGACAAAAACTCTTGAAGTTTTTCGGAAAAATTCAATTCGCTAGTGTATCGCAGAGTATAACTAATTAACTGACGCGATTATGCTTTTAGACGTACCCTGACACTTCTCCCACAAGAACGTCTACGCTGGTGGGCAAAGAACGATCATGAATAGTTTTTATATCAATAAAGCACACAGTGGATACTCTGCATTCAACGCAAAGTATATTTTAAAACACGTACTGACAGCTTAAAGGGGTGATCCAACTTCATACTTAGTTTCATTTACAACAATATAGGATTTCAAAATATTATCAACAGTGCCTTCAAACACCGGTCGTGGTTGGAGCGGTATCCTTTGAGAATGAAGTTTCGATCGCAAGGCTTTCAACCTTAGATCCAAATCGTTGCACGTCTAAAAAGACGAATAACTGTGTCAATATTTCTGCGGATAACTGACTTTGAACTGCTTTATGGCGCTAAACCAAATTTCAAAAGTGTCTTTTCAAGAAAAAAGTAGCAAAAATTAAAAAAAAATTAAATCGTTTAAGAGATATTCAACGTTAAACAATTAAACAATATCACCAAAAAAATCTTGACAGAATTATTACAAATTAAATAATTCCAATTTCTGACCGTCAGAAATTAATCTTTTGTTCATGTAGATGGCTAAAAAGTGGAATAATTTCAGATGAAATAAAATTTTTAATTATGAGAATGACAACAGGATAAGGACCATTCGGGTTTTTCTCCCTCAAACACAGAAAATTTTTAAAAAATGTTTCCACCTCCCTCAAACATTTTAAATAATAGCCACATACTTTTATAATTTTGAATGCATTTTCTATCACGTAGTATAGAAATAATTTTATTTTTTGGCGTTATCTAGTTGTCACTCTGACGTCTTTATTTCTATTTTGAAACTTTAGTTACAACGTGAAAAGATGCAGAAAACTGTCACATAAATGCTCGTTATAAAATACTTGAATAATGGAGAATGTTATCAAAAATGAATCTTATAATAAAATGTAATAAAATAAAAATGTAAGAACTGGTGAATATGTTTAGTTTGAAATAAAAGAACTGTCAATTTGGAAAGTTCAAAGATCAATCCTTTTAAAAAATTACTGCAAAGAAAAGTACCTTCAAGTAGTATTAGGCTGAAAAAGTAGCAGAAAATAAAAAAAAATGGAAACATACCACGGCATGATATAAAAACCCTCCTTTTCTATCGGGTGCACTGGGATTCCACCTCTTACAACGCTTCTTTTCGAGCTGCTGATCGCCAATCGTTGATTCCACATCAAGCTCCTGTAAAACTTCGGCCTTTCTTTTCTCAGGTGCCTTTTTCGTCGATGCAGAAACAGCTCCAGTTTTATTAAACATCGATGGCAATAATAAAAGGACGCACACATCCAGTATTTCTAAAACGTCAGAACGAGGAACAAAACTTATTACCGAATCGCGCTTTTTAATGAACAGTGTCAAATCCTTAGAAATAATTATTTTAATTATTAAATAATTCAAAAAGTTAAAAAATGTACATTATCACAAGAACGGAATGGAAATCGTAATACCTTCGCTGGTATCAGACTTCGTCAAGTGTACTAGGAGATGCTGAAAATCTCTCTTGGGCTTTCTAGGTCCCAGCAGTAGCTCTATTAGACGTGTTTTGGGATTAGGCCATTTTTTAAAAAGGCATTCTTTTTTCCCCGGAAACATGTTATCAAAATCTTTTTCCAGCTAAAAAAGTTCACAATAATTATTATATCAGTAATACTAGTTTTGAATTATAATCTTGATTATAACTGCATACAATTTTGTGATAAAATACTATCTTAAAACTATTACCAAAACAAAACCTTTCGGATCCTTAAGGCAAGGAAACTTATAATAATCTGCAATTGTGATTAATGGTTTTTCCTCCAAAACTTTTTTCCGGGTTTGATTTGTATAAGTTTTATCCCATTTCTCTACTATATCCGACCACGTTCCTACTCCTCCCTCAAGATCTGCCATATCGTTCGTCGCACTTTCGGGAGAGCTGCTTTCTTCATTAGAACTTTTAGAATTTGATTGCTTCAAAGATAGGCGTATACTTCTCAGGTTTAATCTTCGGATATAAGAGAAAGCATTCACTAGCTTTCCATGAGCACTCATCCCTTCTGAGTAGGGTGTTTTTTTAACATGTGGTACGTAATATGTGCCTCCAGTTTCACTCGTAAACGTATTGACTATTTCCTGCGTTAACTGAATGTATCTCTCAGGAGAAATGAAGTCTAAGTCCGGGTTATCAAATAATTCTCTGTTCAGAACTTCACTCGTGAGTTTTGGACGAGTGTCTTCTGTTAGTGTTCCATAGAATGCATAAGTCCGCATCACCGAACGCCCAGGAATAGTCTTTTTTAGCCAGTCCACCAATGATATGCCCTACAAATATTTATTTATCAGCAATTTAAGAAAAAAAGACGAAAATATTCCTCTCTAAAGACTCAAAGTAGTTTAAATATTTTGATTTATTCAACATCTAAAACAGTGAATTGAAAATTGTTTTTCTACATACATTTATATCCACATCATATATTTACAATAAAATATTATTTAATTAGTGACCTATTATTTTTAAGATTGAACAGATCCAATTTTTAACTATATTGTACAGTAAGTGTTACGTACTTTAGCATAAAATTGATGTCCCCTTTGCACCGGAATATTTGGGTTCAAAGATCGTGCTACTTCATTTGAAGAGCCTGCTGTTTCTTCATTTGTTGCGTTCTTTACATTATTAATCGCGCCCTGAACATTTTCTTTGTTTAAGTCACTCATGAACAAATTTCCTCTATTCCTTGAGTGTTGAAGCCCTTCAGAAGCTTCATTATTAATCTGGCTAGGAATAACAGCTACATAAACATCTTCTATATCCATTTCAGCTCTATTACTTGCTGAAGTATTAAAGAATTGTGGAGTGGATGCGACTTGTCTTTGTAAAGCGCTTGTTTCACACGTTGAAACCGAAGTCCAATCCTGCTCATGTTGCTCTGATTGGTCTTTTTCTTCACTGGTGTGCCTCAACATTTCTAGATTATCCGCAACTGCAAGTGCAGTTGTAGCAACTTGCATTGGGCTGGGAACTACAGAATTTCTCGATAAATTGTTATGAAATGTAGTTTGAGAAGTCGGAGCATCTTGAAAGGCAGGAAACATGGGCGGCAAATTCGAATTGCAAGCAATTTCATTATCGTTACAATATTTCCAGTTTGAAGTAGAAACAGATTGTCCTGCATCCATGTCCAATAATTTTATCGAATTCCACTTCTGCTTAGAATAAATATAAAAAACGTGAACATTTACAAAGTTACAATTGACAAGATTTTGAACTGAAATCATAAAAAGTTTAAAGATTGAACGGACCTTTTCTAGTATAAGAATTTATACGATTTTTGATCGAAAAGTGAATCGAATCTCACTTTCAATACTAAAAATTACGGAATTTTACCCTGTATACATAAAAATTGAAATTCTTATTTGAAAAAACATTCGAAATGGAATCATTTAAAATTGGATCATGAAAGATTGCATGCTTTAAACTTCCTTTAAAAATTAAGGCTTTTCAAACTAGAATTGCAAAACTGGAAAGTTTTTCTATTATGAAACATTTTAAACTTACATTATTTTAATTTAAGTCGTTTGAAATTATTCATTGTCATATTATGCCTGATTTTAAAAGTTTACAAAATCAAGAAGCTATTCAGTCACACTTTTGGATGCTTTCATTTGAGATAATTGCTGAAGGTTCTATCTGAAGTTTATAATTGTTCACTTACTAATAAGGCTTTCAATTAGTAGTAAAATAATTTTTAATATTCTAATTTGACAATCATTTTGTTATAACAGATTTAGAATTGTCCATTCTTCATATCTTCCATAGTCTTATTACTGTTCATTCTTCTCAGTTATAACGCTTTTCATTTTCAAGGATGATTGATAGTCTAACATAAGTTTAAAATTAATAAGCTATTAAAAAATTAAATGACAGAGTGACCGCAAAACTTCATTTAGAATTAGACAGACAGACGAAGCCTTATACTTTATTATAGCTAATAATTGTTTTACTTCAGCAATATCTTTGATTGTAATTAATATTCCTTGATGAAACAAACCCCTTTTTTCGTGAGAAATTTTTTCCAGTTTTTTTCATCGAGAAATATTAATTACAACCAAAGATATTGCTAAAATACTGTTTTTAGGGGTGAATTTTGAGAGTAGTTTCACCCCCTAAACAGCTTTTTCAGCCGATAAAAAAATAAGTGTCTTATTTTTCGATGAACTGCAACATATCTGAATTTGAGCGAAATCGGAGGCAGAGGGTTGAAGTGGTTTCCTTGTTAGTTGGAAATAACTAACTTTTTAAAAATAAAAGGTAAAAGCTTTATTACGCACTGTAATGTGGATGAGTATTGTGAATAATAACGTTACATTTTAAGAATAAAGTATATGTACTCTCATAATACATATGCGAAAATAGGATTTTTGCGCGAAAATAATTGGTGCATGGGAATTGTTCCAGAATATTGACGCTTCATTTGATTGCTTTTTACCATTCCAGGATCTTCTTGCTCTAATGAGAGAAGTTTTTCGGTTTTACGTCGGGTCAAAAATGATTTAAGTTCGTCAATGTTGCAGGATCGGCTAAATCACATAGCCATCCTGCACTCTTATCCAGATAAAGTCGACAACCTTGATTTGGAATTGCTTATGAATGAATTCCTTTCAAGAAGCTCTAAACGAAGCACAGTTTTTGCTTCAAACAAATTGTAAAATTACTGTAGGAATACACTATTACATATACTATTAGAACACTGTTTGATTACACTATTACTACGTTTTTTTTTTTATTCCTTAACCTAATAAAATATTTTCGCAAAAGGGGGGCCCCCCCCCCCCCCCGCCCTTGGTACTACCCACCCAGATTTTCACGTTTCGCCGGCCCTGGATGTACCGTTATTGATGTCTAAACGTATATTTGCATGCTCTAGAGTAACTAAATTCTAGATCCATAAATACTTTAATTTTAATAAGCTTTTAATACAAGAAAAGCTAATAATTTTAATAAGTTTTAATAAGCTGAACGCGTTTGAGTGGCGTTGTGCGCAGTGTGAGAGGAATCTGCCAGACTACGGCCACCGGAGTTTGCGCAGTGCGTTTGGGCTGGAGCGGGCGTTTTGAAATACAAAAATGTAAACTTTATATATTTTAATATTTGATTTTATATTCTAGAAATTTGACGGGCGCTTTGAAATACTAAAATGTAAACTTTATATTTTAATATTTGCTTTTATATTCTACAAATTTTTCGGAAGCTTTAAAATACCCAAAAATATACTTTATATTTGAGTACTTAGCAGTACAATGCACTGCGCAAGCACCGTGCATTTCTGGTTCGGCACCTCAGTTCTTCAAAATTATTATTTCAGAGTGTATTCTTCCAAATCTTGCGCAGCATTTACAGCTATTCCAAGAAGGATATCTTACGGCTTGAAATTGCACTTTTAATTCTATGTTGCTCGTAACAGTCAATGTAAAGTACACTATCTTGTTTAGTGCATCGTATCGAAGAAAAATGCAGTTCTTCTAATTTCAAACTGTCAGGCTTAGGGGAGACCTCCCTACAGTGGATGGCAAAAATTGGTAGAGTTCAGTAAACACAAAATAGGATGTATATCATAGAGCTGTTCTGGCACAAATGAAGCTGATATATTCACCCATGTGATGAGATATCAGTAAAAATCAATTCGTTATCGAATAAAAAGCTATTGATATTATTTTGAGGTGGTAAAATGTTGTCCAGTGTTGGCTGGTTCGCCCTACAGTGGACATTCGATTCTACACCGCGAATCAGAATAGAAAGATGTTTTTATGCGTACCCCTAAATTATATTTTATACCGACGCTACTATCAGAACAAAGAAAAATGTGATATAATTTCGATTTTGCATAAAATTAGCAAAACAATAATGTCAGTTATTTCGCTCATATTTCACAACACGTCTTTCAGTGGACAGGTCCGGTGGGGTTAGGATTGCCACCAATCTTGCCATGTCAAAAGTACCTAGAAAATACCTACACAGAAATTGGGTATGGTGAGGTTATTTCTACTTGCGAGAAATTCAAAATTACTCTCAATTACATTACGCTGCAGCTATGTTCAAAGTATCAGCTGATTCTGTCTTCTGCTGTTTCAGTACCAACCTATGACTGCAAATTATCTAAAACTTTTAACCGAAAATCCGCTGTAGGGATGACGCTGGTATCCATAGTAGGAAAATGAGAGCTTCAAGGATTATATTCATAATAATGTTCTTACATAGAACGTAAAATTCTAGGGTGAAAAATATTATGGTTTAATGACCAAGGAACGTATATTAATAAACAAAATCATTCTGAAAACATTTAGATACTTGGAAAAAATTACTAAAGTGGAGGACAAAGTTTCTTGGTCATGTCAAAAATAGTTTTTTATACTTTTCTCTTTTATTATAATTAGGTATAACATGAAATTCTGTCTTATGATGCATTTTTGTCAACCTAAATCATACGAAATGCGCAAATTATTTCGCTTTTATTTTCAAATGTCCACTGTAGGAAGCCATCCACTGTAGGGAGGTTTCCCCTATATTCAACCTCGGCTTATGACATTACTGTTTCAAAACATACTTCTTCAAATTTCAATCAGCACTTGCAGCTGTCATGAAGAAGTACATCTTATGATTTCAAATGCCAAAGTTAATTCCACAGCTTAGTATCGAATATTAATGTTTTAAAATGTGAGCTTTACGTTCTCAAATAACACCTGATGTAGCATCACAATATAAATCATACGATTTGAAACTGTCAAATGTACAATTTTTGTTCCTGTCCATGAAGAAGTTATTTTGATTATTTAATTAAATGAAATTTACAGTTTCGCATGGTAACGTCTACAATCTGTACTGTATACCTTTCTTCTACAATTTGAAACCATAATATGTGCTTTTCTTATTGTAAGAAAAGCATTTTCAACATGAAATGCATCTCAATTACAGTTTGCATTGAAAATAAAGCTGCAAAAACTGTGATTTTTACCATTTGAAATCGGAAACCACAAGTTTACAGTTTCACATTGTAACTTGTACAGTTTACTTTTTTCCGTGAGACGACAATGTCACTTCCGATAACTGAGTTATGAAACCAAAATTTCTATCATAATATTCAGAAATTAAAAATTTTTAGAAATGTATAGTTTCGCCGTTATTAATTGAGATAGTTTACCTTTCTCAATTTTTCAAAAGCCATTCGTCAGTTCGAATGAGAGTATATTTTTTACCTTCAATGTAATCACACTTGATATTTTAGTGAAAATGACGCTTCGCCGTTCTCCACTCATATATTTCTCTCAAAGCTTCTAGTGGGAAACAAACTTTGTGGACTATAAACACCGATAACATGTAGTACTATGAAACACATATTTTACTTTAGGCTATTCTGAAATTTAAGCTTGAAATTTTAGGAAAATTTTCTGTTGATTTATTATTCATATTATATAATTTGTACATAATCCGTATACATTCGTAGCCAATATGAAAATTGAAGAATTTTTTGATTGTTATTGAAGGCAGATTCGAATTCAGAGATAACATCCTTTCAACTGTAAAATATGTAAATCAAAAAATCTGAATATTGAAGAACAGAAAGTACAGGAAATATATACAGACACATTGGATCCGAAAGGTTCGTAGGCATTTTCTTATAAAACGAAAATGATCTAAATTTTGTATTGCGTCCTTCGCGCTATGATTGACAATTCTGTTGATGGGTCATTCCCCGTCAGAGTGTACATTTTATACGTGTAAGACCCCTGATTTCCAAAAATAGAATAACCACAATAATTGACCAATGGGAATGCATCCTGTATTGATACTTTATTAAAGCATTACTAGTAATACTAGTAATGCTAGTAATGCTTTTATAAAATTTCAATACAGGAAGCATTCTTATAGGTCAATTATTGAGGTAACTCGATTTTTAGAAACCAGGGGGCTTACACTTATAAAATATTTACACTTTGAAGCAGAATGGTCCTGAAAGTGAAGTGCCGCTAAAACTATTGATTTTTATTTATAATATTGTTGCCGGTCGTGCAACCTTCTAAAAATGTAATATTTTTTAGATTTCGACTTTTCCAAAATTCGTTTACCCAAAAACGCAAGATTTGCAGTTCTCTCAGGAATTTAATGAGCCGAATTGACAAAAATGCAACAATAATTTAAAAAACGATGATGTGCGTAATGCATACAGTTTTTCAAAACATATAATAGTATCTTCTCAATGGAAAGAAGCAGAAGTAACAATTTGCAAAAACTTCGGTATTTTCACTGGGTGGTCATAAGCAAAATAATAATTTGTTTATAATTAATAATGTTGCAAAGTAATAAACAGTTTGCAAATGTGATATGATGTTAGTACTTAGTTAATTATTACTCAGTACGATTTGCAAAATGTTTGTAATTTTTGGCTAGTTTACAAAAGTAACTAATTTGTTCAATTGCAATTTTAATATTATTGCTGGCCGAGCAAAGTTTTGCAAATTTGATAATTTTCAAATCTCGACATTTCTAACATTTGCTACCCAAAAACGCTACCTACGCAATTGCTGATGAAATTTTAGGAGTCGAATTGAAAAAAAATATAACAATAATTTAAAAAACGATTATTTGCGTTGTTTATTTAGTTTTGCATGTCATATAATAGCCTCTTTTCAATGAAAAAAAGCAGAAAGAACATTTTGCAAAACCTTCGGTATTTTCGCTGGGGAGTGATTAACAAAATAATAGTTTGTTTACAATTATTAATGTTGCCAAGTTGTGAAAAAGTTCCCAAATCTTATATAACGTTGGTGATACGTTGTTCATCACTCAGTACGAATTGCAAAATGTTTGTAAATTTTGGCTAGTTTACTAAAGTAACTAATTTGTTTAATTGCAATTTTAATATTATTGCCGACCGAGCAACGTTTTGCAAATTTGATAATTTTCCAATTGGACATTTCTAACATTTTCTACCCAAAAGCACAACCTTCGTAATTTTTGCTGGAATTTTAGGAGTCGAATTAAAAAAAATTTAAATATAATTTAAAAAACGATCATTTGCGTTCTTCATTCAGTTTTGCAAATCATATATTAGTGTCCGCTCAATGAAAAAAAGCAGAAACAACATTTTGAAAAACCTTTGGTATTTTCGCTGGGGAGTGATTAAAAAAATAATAATTTGATTAGATTTAATAATGTTGCCGTGTCACGAACGTTTTGCAAATTTAATACAAGATAGAGACTGAATTTATAATTACTCACTCAATTTTGCAAAATATTTTGAATTTTCGTGAAGCAATGAGGGGCAAATGTTGCAAATTAATTTTTTTAAACAAATTGCCGACCCGATCACGTTTTGAAAAATGTTATTTTATGTTCAACATATAAAAAAACAACTATAGAATTTTTTTGAAGAACTTCGGTATTTTTGTTAATTGATTAGCTATTTCCACTGGTCTATAAACGTAAGGGGTCAACGTCGAGGTACCGTGGTAATTTTTGACAAGGACGGGTGTTACCGGGTCTCTAGGAAGAGATCCTTTCGAGACTTCTTAATCGGGCGAAGAAACTCGCCGAACTGCTTTGATAAATCTCGTTCGATGCTCCTCGTCGATGCGCTACCAAAATTTGTTTAGTGGGGAATGTTGCTAGGTAGGACATTCCTTTTACTTGGTGGTGAAATGGAATTATGGGAAAGAGTGGAAATGGATTATTGAACTGTTGCTAATACAGTACTTTTTGCTACTCAAACAAATGTGTGAATTGCACCAAGAAATTTTACGTTTTAGCCTGAAAGACTTACTTAAGTTTGAGCAACACAGAATTCCGCTTGGACAGCTTTTAATTCATTTTGCAAGGAATCCTGATGAAATGATTTGGTGGTACATTCTTTCATTTTTATTCATTTCAGGTCATAATTGCAAGGTCTCAATTTTTCTTCCAAATTTGGAAGTTATTACGTTTGACCCTGTTCACAGTACTCGGTATGTCCCATATTGTTTAAGTATTTTTTTGTTTTGTAAAAATCGGTGCATTAGATCAGAAGATATGCAGTGTTTTATTTTCAGGTGCACAGAGGGTGAAACGGCAGGATGAGGTAGGGTAGGATAGGGAGCGGAAAGAAACAGATACTTATTACGCTTGATACGGGTGATTAGAATCACCGCGTGCCAGCATGCGTTCGCCGAGGAGCATCAATGCATTGGTCATTGTGTCGATGTACACGGCAGCTTACGTCGGGTCGTGTGGGCGGAGTGTAAATGATCAAATTACTCGAATCGTTTGAGTTGAGCGAAAAAAATTTGTATGTTGACATCCAAAAAAAAGTAAAAAAAAAAAAAATTTGAAATCTGTTAATATCTTCTGTTCTCTTTTTTGATGTGAAAATTCCAAAAATATTTTTGAAGAAGTTGAATATGTTAAACCTGAAATTTCTTTAGCCTGAATCAAAGAAACATGCTATCATTTGGTTTCAAAAAAAATAATAATAATTTCAGTCTTAGAAGGTCGTCAAAATCACTCAAAAAAAAAATTAAAATTGACAATGTAACAACGGTTGAAACATTACTCAAAAATTATTTTTCCGAAAAGCAAAATAATGGCATGCTTCTTTAATTCAAGCTGAAGAACTTTCAGGTTCGATATATTTAACTCTGTTCAAAATGTGTGCATAGGACCTTAAACTGTACGTCCCCTTAGAAAAAGATGATGTCTTACCTAGGATGGATGGGCTCTTTTGAGGGCCTAACCTTGGGTGCGAAGCCGATTCTGAGAAGACTCGAAAATGAGTCAGCATTCTTCTTGCGCTCAGGGCTCCTGCGGGGGCACCACGCTCGATAATCGCTGGCCAACTTCGAGTAATAAACATATACATACACTTACATAACACACCAGGGCAGTGCTTTGAATCTCTGCATCTACTTGATGACCTCAGAGGGATCGCTCTGTACACCCTAGTCTGGCCATATCCTCTCTCTGCGGCCTGCTAGGAAGGTTGCTGAATGACAGAGTGGGTGAGGATCACTTTGCCTCATCAACAAAGAGGGACGTCATTTACTGTGCGATAGGTATGCCTGGCACCTGAGAGGTATAATCTCAGAACGTTGATTACAAAGAAACCAACCGAGATCCAAAAACACTCGGCGAAGGATGACCGGATTCGGAGTACTGCCTTGAGAATAAACACGAGTATGGCACAATAGACTTTATAGCTTGAGCGGCGGGGGGGGGGGGTCCCCCCCCCCCCCCCCCCCGCTTACATCACAAGTAACTAACTAACTAATGTTCTATTATTATTCACTAGCAAGAACTGTGCAAAGAAAAAATTCGGTATAATTTTATGCATACATTGATTCAAATTTATTTTTACCATCCATGCGACCGACTATCACCGTGAGCGAGTGATTATATACAAGGGATTTTACGTCGACCTGAAAGTGGGCTGAAAAAAAATAGAACACAGAATAGAAAAGAGAGAGAATGGAAAAAAGAAAAAATAGCGATAAAGGGTCTAAGATTAGAGGGGAAGGACCTTAAGGAAGGAGTGGAAGTAGTACTAAAAAGATTGATGCTGAGGTAGAGATAGTGGAAGTGCGAAGTGTTGAAAGGAAAGAACGAAGAGGAGAGAATGGTACTGGTGAAACTAAAGAAATGGGAACATAAGAGGAAAGTGATGATAGAGAAGAGGGAGTTATATGGAAGGTCGGAAAGAATAGAGGATAATGTGACATGGGTAGAAAGGAAGGTGCAGCATAAGTTAAGGAAGACAGCGGAAGAGTAAAGAAAAAAGAAAAGAAGAACATGGGATAAGTATGGAAGAATATAGATAGAAGGCGTATGGTGGAATTGGGACGAGGACAGGGAAGAGGTTGTAAAAATTAAGGTGTCGGGAAACTAGGAGAGAGAGGAACGGGAAATATAGAAATAAGAAATAGTAGGAAACAAAAAGTAAAAGAGTTTAAGTATTAGGGATATACCTTGCAAACGAATGGAGAACATTGAGCCTATATGAGAGAAATTATAAAAAAAGCAACAGGGGTAATGAAACAGGTATGGGGAATAGGAAGAAAAAAATTTAAAAAATATGAGGAATGAGAATGTGGTTATTTGATACGCTAGACAAGGACAGGGAGGGGAGAGACAGCAGGAACAGGGGAAAACTATTAATAGAAAGATGGGGGATGATTGACAAATCAAAATATAATAAATAGTATGAGATGATAAGAAAGGAAGGAGTACCAAGTATTTAAAGAAGGGATGGGGAGAAAAAGATGGACCAGAAGAGCAAGATTTAGATTGGAGAACAAGGTGAGGGCAGGTATGTATCGGGAAAAGAAAGAGAACAGGAAGTGCAGAATGTGTGAATGGGAAGAGAAAACATGGCAGTATGTATGGGGCGGACTCTAGTGGAGGATGGTTTAGGGGAAGAGTGGATGAAGGAGGTAGAGTGTGCTAAGGGAGCGAATGAGAAAAAATGAAAGAATGGATGCAAAAAATATGGCGAAATGGAGGTACAAGAGGAATGAAAGAAATAGGAAACAAAAGTCACTTAAATGAGAAGCGTGAAGATTTGTAAGTACTGGTTATGTAATGGCTTAAGTATTTAAGTAGCATAAGATGCGTTTGCGTTATTGCTCTCTCTCTCTCCCTCGCTTGCACTCTCGCTTTCGATCGTTCGCTTCCTCGTTCGTTAACACGTCCCAAATTGCGCTATCGTCAGAAATATAAATAAGGATCTAGATATGAAATTTTCTGCAAATAGGTGCAAATAACTGTCAATATTAGAAATAAGATTTTACAAAATATGTAGGCGGAAGTATTTTAAGAAATGGAAGTCGTATAAGCCCTTAGGGTACACATTATGAATAAAGAGGAAGAAGACTGTTTCATGATTTTTTTGCATGAATGGAAATATAAACTAAAATTCTGCATCATTCTGTAATTATTTCTTTTAACTTGTTTTTAAACTTGTCACTTTCAACATATAAGCGGAACTCCATACACATTTAAAATAAACTTTCAAAAGTTAGAATTAAGCTTTTGGTTCATTTAATTCAACACAAAAAGTGAAAACCAAATTTGTGTAGTTAATATTGAACCTAACCGATAAATTAGATACCTGTGAGAAAGTTGCAGATGTCACTTTAAAAAATCAAGTTAAAAATTTAATCTTGAAAATATGAATTTCGTGCATATATAATTTTGTATACTGCAACGTTTTTTTCATTTAAATTTGAATGTCAAGAATTTTTTTAATTTACAGCAGTAATTAGTGAATAAAAATCTGTATGATAAAATGTTTAAAAATGTTTCAAACATTGTTCATTATTGAAAATAATAAGAAATATTATCAAAAAATTCAATTGCTTATACGCAAAGGTTCTCTTCATAATATAAATATGTCAAATCATTATATCAATTATCTTAAGAAATTGGATAAAGAATTATATTCTGTGGCATAAACAATTTCGAAAAATAAGTTAATGGAAAAATGTTCATAATCATTATTTGGTTCTTAGTAAGTACAGGGGACATTTTTCAAGATCCTACAGTGCGAAAGTAGCCGAGCGGGAAAGTTACCGACTTCCGAGCGTAAGATTAATAAGAATATAGGTTTTGCTTTTGAATCCCTGCGATATATGCGACATTTCATTTGTTATATTTGTGTTAAAATTTGATATGTTTACTATTTATAAATGAGTGGTAATAAAATTGTACAAAACCTTATCGATAATCATTTTTTCTTTTCTTGTATTTGAAATACAGTGTTAGGCTAGCAAAAACACGCTGGCAAGAAACTTGCGGGAAAAGGTAAAATGAGTCCGCTACAAGATAACCCGCCGGGATCTTAATGCATCTGACGACACCTGCCAGCCCAATTCCTGGACGTGAGTCTTGTAAGCCCTCTTACAAAGATCCCGCTGGAATTCCGTCAGTTTATGTTGACTGGAATATTATTGTCTTGCTAAACTAGTCCGTTTGAGTTCCATAGCACTGCGGTTAAAACCTGTAGTACTTTGCTTATTATTTCGAAACCCCGGTGAAGCAGAGGTCTATACACAAGTCACCTTTGCTGCATAAGTATCATTAAAGTACTTGAGCATGAGTACATACACCGCCAGACGACTGCACTTAACTGGGGATGGGCTTGTGAACATTTTTTTTTTTACTACACGGAGAAAAAAACCGCACTGTTATAGTAGGCTGCGCTCTTAATATTACAGCACGGAACTTCATGTGCGAAATTGGTATGAATTTCTACCAATATTGGCATCAGGTTAGACATTTTTAGCATTAAATGTCCCATACCATAAAGGAACTTTGCCTTACTACGGTTGTAAGAAAACCCATCCTCTTAGAGTATGAGTACTCTTGCAAAAGCGATGAGCTGTGAAGCTGGGTTCGTGAGTAGGCGTGGCCTAATATCTCTTTTGTAAGAGTAATCATACTCAAATAGGGTGAGTTCTTTACAAATATAGAAAGGTTAAGTTCGAGATATTTTCGCGAGGGATAACAGCTTAAAAATCATTGAGTGAAACCTGCGACAAAAGCATGACAAGTGTTCTTACTATTATAGGCATCTTTTTTTCTCCGTGCATGGTGAGCTTAGAATCACTGTACGAATTTTATCACAATCAGTGACAACCCACGGCTGTACACGACCTCATTAGAAGTATTCGCATTTGCCTGGAAGACAGGGGGAGGAAAATTGCAGAAAACTTCCTCCCGAGTTCAGCCGGGATTTTGACTGTTGAGTTTGACTGCAGAAAGTCGACCGTACCTATCCAATGCATACAATCATTCTCAGCGTCAAACCTCTCGTTTGACATAAGTTAAAACGCAGCGAATAAACAACCCAGTCGTGCATCACAAATTTTCACCTATCCGACTTCTGTCCGCGCTCGAAATCGCCTCACATCTGAACTCTTTCCGAGTCGAAATTCACCGAGCAGCTAATGCCGTCGGTCTGGTCACCCTTAGGTACATCGCCACTATTCCACAGCATACTATGAAAATTATATTCCAATTAACGATTCATACATCTATACTTTGATGGGATGTAGATCCATTCGCAAGGAGGCTTAAAGGTAACAGAAAAAGATTCCGCATCATCAATGATCGAAACTGTAGCCAATTCTTTCGATATAAATTGATTAACTGGACATCTAAAGCCCTGCATGTGTAATCGTGTCCCCCATTTCATGAGCAGCTAAATTGATTCAATTTGGTGATAATAGTTTTATACCAACTTTCTCACCGCACCACTTATTGGTGCGGTGAAATTAATTACACGATCATAGTAACGTAAAACACGATACTGACGCGATAGTGAAAACGCACCTGAAAAAGTGAAAACTTCAGGCCACTCTATATTGTCAACAGGTTGATAAATAGAACTATGGTTTTGTGAAATAATATAGGTCCACTAAAACTATAATTCAGCCAAGTTTCAAGCCGATCAACCGAAAAAAAAAAATTGCATGTAGGAACACTTGACAATTCTTCCCCATATAGAACATTTGTCTGTACCACAGGTCAGCTCAGCTCATTTTGAATAAGTACATCGTCTCAAATAGATAGGGTTTTATTCTTTCTCTCCTGCAAACCCCATTCATCCATTAAATATCAGTCAGATTTTGCTAACAGTGTAAATATTATGTAAAACGACTCACTTGGCTGAAAATCTGGTACATGTTGTTCACTATCCTCTGTCTCGCAGCTCCTTCCTAAAAAGATAAAAAAAAGAGATAAAACAAGTATAATGAGTGAATAGTTTTAACACAAAATCGAGTAAAGCAACAATCAGATCAAACAGGGTAGCTCAACAAAACTTATTCATCTTCAAAATAGGAAAAAGAAATCTATATTTTTCTCATCATATAACGACTAGTAAGTTCCTTAGCTGTAATGCGAAGCTTATTGTAAATAATAATTAAACAGTGAACGTACAAACGCGTGTGTGACTTTTGATTAAATGTGTTAAAAATGTAACATCTGTTCAATGCGCAATAGCGCATATATCTTTAATCAGCTATTTATAAACTGAGGAGAAGGCCTGGAAAGCGTAAGAAGTTGAGTGGGGGTTTCAACCCTTCTTAAAGCAACACCTACGATCTCTTTTACATTAACCACATGCATGTCTGTATGCGAATTCATTCTCTATTATAAGTAGAGATGTAGAAAATAATTAAATATAATGTCCTGGGTTGTCATCGGCTACTAATCGCCTTCACAAGTTAATTTATTTGAAGAAACTTCAATTTGTTGACTATATCGATCTGTCCTAAAAGAAAAGACGCAACTTCCGGCGACATTAGAAAGTACGCAGCTCGTGGTGACAGAAACGACGCAGCCAAAGGCATCAATTTTTCCTCGAATTTTTCATAAGATTATTACAAACGTTTGATGAAAGTTCGAAATTCAAATTTAATATTGACTAAAAGAATAAGCCATTTTCCTTGGCAAATTATCAAATTTGGATTGTGAGCTTTCATTAAACTTTCATAATAATCTTTTGAAAAGTAATGCTCTTGGAGCTGCGTAATGTACGAGTATATCTGTACCCGCGTGATGTGTACTTTATATCACCCTGAGTTGCTTATTCTCTTTTTGGACCCATCGACAGGCCCGGTCTTAGGGCTGGGGATGGGGCGGTCACCCGGGACGCAGCTATACGGGGGCGCCGAAATTACGGATCACACTGTACTGTATACGCTTGTAGGATACCTCTGTGACTTTGACAACAGCGCTATCTGAAACGCGAACTATTGGGTATCTCGAATTTATTTGAACAATGTTTATGAAAAAAACGGTGAATATCAATTCATTTCAATCAAAAATGTTAATCTTCGGCTTGAAATTAATTGTTCACCATCAGATTCTTCGTTAATATTGAATTGAGATTAAAATTTCTTCCCAATAGTTGCAAATTGGTGGCGCTGTCGTAGCTACCCAACAGGCGTATTGTATTAGGGATTTCCAGGTGCGCTCTCAATACCTTTATTCACGGTTTATAACAGGATTTGAGAATATTTATGATGGAGCTAAGATATGAAGTACCTATGGATGAATTTTCTAGAATTGATATTAGGTTCCCATTCTAAAATTTGCAACAAGTTTCTGAATTATAAGAAAGTTTTAAAATTGAGTTATAAGATGTAAAGAGCAGGATAACATTCTTTTATTTTTGTTTTGATCGAAATAATGTGGTTAGGGCCTACAAAATTACCTTGTGCACAGAATCAAAAAAGGAAACTCTTGGCAGATTGAACTGGCATATATTGAATTTTTCAGGCTACAGTTGTTCATACAACTTTCTTGTCACAGTTTTGAAACATGTAAGCGGCCCTTTTTTCTTACACATTTTTCCCTATAAAAACGAAAAAATTACAAGTTTGGGTTTCTGTGAAAAGTTTTGTTAAATGTGTTTATGTGATTGGGAAACAAATAAGTAATTGCAGTTTTGTAGAGATGAACCAATTATATATAACACTCTGCCGTTTTAATAGGTTCTGGCCTTCTAGGAAGAAGAGTATGTATGAACTGTGCGCGAAGGGGGATGCAAAAGTGGAGCACTGGTTGGAGGAGTGCGTGGAGGTCGAAAGGAGTGGGTTAAGCGTGTTGGTATTGATGCATGAAAGGGGGGACAAACAGGCAGTAGCATGGGTGAAGTGGGTGTTGGGTTAGATGGAGAAGCAGAGGAGGAAGGAGGAAGAGGAATGGAAAGAGAAAGATTGTAAATAGGAGAGGAAGTAGATATAAGTAAACTGTGAATGTTGTAAATGGAACATAAATCTTAGATATTACGTGCGGAGGCAGAGTTTCGCAATGCGAGACAAAACGAGAAAGTAGGGACATGTGTGCGAGGCAAGGCGAAGCGAGGAAGGCGAGGCGATAAGAGTGAGCGGTATTAGGGATGAGGTGTGGATGGATATTAGTTTTAAACCAGTTAGCTGGTAGGCTTGTAATCGGCCTTATATGCCAAAACTGGTAGAAGTAAATTATTCCGTATTCATCATGAAAGTTAATTTTCTAAGAGTTTTTCGGTCGCTGATGACGAATCCGGTGTCAAAATTGTGAAATTCAAAATAGCGGTCTAAAATGCAAAAATCACATGACTTGAATGAAAGGCAGAACCAAAGAGTTTTTTAGGTCGCCAATCGCTTTTATACTAAATTATCAGCTAATTCAAATTTTTCAATTTCAACCCTGGATTCGTCATCAGCGACCATAAAAACCACTAAGTACTGACTTTCATTCAAACCACGTGACTTTTGCATTTTAGTTCAGCATATTGTATCCTCCATATTGGATCCGCCATTTTGTATTTCTCAATTTCGACCCTGGATTCGTCATCAGCGGCCAAAAAACCTAGGTCATACCAATTTTTATCCAAATCCATTGAGTTGTGGTGTGACTTAATTTAACTGTGTTTTGACTTACCCTCTTTTTACTCTTTTTTTTTTACTCTTTTTACTTTTTACTCTTTTACTGACAACGAACAGTTGAGTGTGACTTGTGGTAGTTATTCCAAGTGCGCATATATTCGTCATTAACAATTCTGTCACGGATTTTTTCTGCGCATATATGTATGCGTCATTACTAGTCCCCGACCAGACCCCGACTAGAAATGTTCACCAAAAAGAACCAAACTAGTCACCGACCAGTCCCCGACTAGGGTCATTGCCTAAAAAATGTCTCCAACTAGCACCCGACTAGTGCCTGACTTTCAATGGGGCCAAGTGGAGCTATTTCTACACGGGATTGTCGGCCTTCTCCCTATTTCCATATTTTTCCACTCTCGGTTTTTAGGAGGTATTATCTTCTTTTTCGAAAAACCATATAGTTTCCCAGATTTTTCCACAGGGAAAATCGTTCCGAGGTACAGGAAAGTTTGGAAACCTTCTTTTTGAAAGCTTGATCTTTGGAGATAAATGCTTAGTGAAGATTTGAGCGGCAAATTATAAATACAGTTTTCTATTTTTTTCATACATTGCTCCATCAGCCTTAAAATGAATAAAATATGTCATTATTTGGGAAGGCCTGGATGTGTCATCAGGTCTAAAAACGAGCTGCAGTCAGATATAAAAAGCTTGTCTCTTCCAAAAAAGCAAGAAATTACTAATTATGCCGTTCAATTGAATGAAAATACTGTCCAAACACGAAAATAGAACGAAATATGCGTAGGGCCAAAAACATATTCTGTTGACAGTCGTTCTTTGAAAGACCTTCTTAATTAATTTGGCACCCTGGTACCATTCGCCACTATCAACTAATCACACTAATGGAAGTTTCGAAGCGCTTCGCACAATTACAAAATTACACGGCTAACGATTTTCTTGGCTGGTCTCTCAGCAAAGCATGAATCGACACATATTCTCTTCGAATTGTCATACTGTAAATCGCCATGCTGAAGGATGAGTTTCAAAGAAAAATTAGTTGAGGAAAAATTTTAAATTATTGCGCTACATTCTTATGCAACTTCAATTTAAAGTATAGGAATCTTGTAATAAAAATATTCAGACAGCACAGGAACATATTTTATTGTTTCAATCCATGTATTAGGATAGCTCAACCAAAATTTTGCTGTAAAGAAATTGTCCAATTTTCTCAAATTAGAATTTTTAAAGCCGGAGTCCTGGGGACTTTTAAACAACCCTAAAACTTTGAAAGTCGTAATTGCACTCAACTTCCTATATAAGGACCACCGATTTACTGCGTTCCTAGAACTGCTGGCCTTATTCGGTGATGTGGGGAGCAAGGGGGGTTCGCTCACTGTAACTACTAAGTCATTCGTAAACAACAGGAGCGTAGAGACAAAAGGACAGTGCACGGGTACTGACAAGCGGATATTGCGTTTTATTAGGAAATGGTTCACACGGCCCTGACTGTTTACGTTTGGAGGCCTCCGATTGAGGACCAAGGCCAGTGCAAGCTACACCCGAAACCGGTTTTCAATATAAAATTTATAATTATCTTCCTTAAACGATTAATGTGATATTAAAGCATGCTTAGAAGAAATCATACCGTCTTTCATAAAAGCAGTGGTATTGAACAGAGGCGGATTTTTTATCGACAATATTGAAGTAAATGAGGTCTACAAAGAGCCGTAAAACGCCCCAAAAACTTTTCCGATTCTTGAGGATCAAACATCAACTCAAATTCTTGATCAATCTGCAAACAATAAGAATTAATTTGGATTCTCTGTAAAAATAGTAACAATGTATAACAGGGTATCTAAGGTCTGTGAATTTGAATTATTATTCTAACAAATTTCCAGTTTGTCTTCTTATAAAAGCCGATTTTTCAAGAAAATACATGAATTTTCAACCAAATACTTGAATTTTGACCTAAAAAAGATCAGTCCGCAACCAAAAATGGAATTGTTAAATTTTCAGTTAAAAAATTATGTTTCCAGAGAAACATTTTTTTCTGAACTAAAATGATGAATCTTGAACTAAAATAAATTAACTTTCAACCAAGAAGTTTTTATCTTCAATTTAAAAGATGAAATTTCAACTAAAATTATGAATACTTAACTGGAATACTGAAATTTTCAACCAAAAAGATAATGTTCCGAACAAGAAGATTAAGTTTGAAACATCAAGAATAATTTTCTACCAAAACAGTTAATTTTTTGAGCAACAAAGTCGACTTCAACAAAATAATTGAATTTTCAACAAAATAGTCTAAATAAAAAAACAATTCAATTTTCAATTCGGAAAGTTATTTTGTACCCCAAAAAAGGGAATTTGTAATAAAGAATTTCAACTTTCAACCATAGATATGAATTTTCTACTAAAATTATTAAATCAATTTTTAATCAAAAATGGAATAGCTTAATTTTCATTAAAAAAAATTAATTTCGAATTAAGAAAAACGAATCTTTGACCAAACGGTTGAACTTTCAAGACAACCAGACGATTTCTCCATACAAAATAATGGCATTTTTAACCCGATAATATGAAGTTTCAGCAAAAAAGTTAATTTCCAATCAAACAGTAAAATTCGAACTTGAAAAATGTAGTGTTTCACTCAAAAAAAAAAAAATAAATAAAAAATTAAACCAAATAGTTGACTTTCCAATAAAGAAAATTAATTTTCTACCAAAAAAGACGAACATTCAACAAACTACATAAATTTTGAACCAAATAGTTCTACATAGAAGTTTCTACATAAAAGTTAAATTTTTTACCACATAGTTGACTTTTCAAACAAATTGTTGCGTTTCCAAGACAAAAAGACGAATTTTCTATATGAAACAACAGAACTTTCAACCCGAAAATATAAAATTCCAACAAACAAGTTGATTTTCAATCAGATAGTTCAATTTTCATTTTAAAAAATTATTTTTTATCACCAAAAAGGGAAGTCTCAACAGAAAAGTTCATTTTTAACCAAAGATACGAATTTTTTACTATAATTATGAATCTTCTACCAGAAAAATGAATGTGTAAAAAATTACATGCATTGTTTTATGCTTCGAATGTCATAGTCCAAGAGCCAGTGAAATTTTTTCCGGCTGATTTTTGAATGGCTAATAAAATTATGTAACATAGCCTCGGACGGGTATAATATGAAATCGAGTGACTGGCACTCGAAATCCGTTATTGAGTCGTGACTGCCAATCAAAAATCGCGAAAAATCTTGTTGAAAACTCGGCTGATTTTAAAATGCAAGAAAAAAAATATATATAATTGAAGGCATAAGAAAAATTTTCCCGAGTGACTGGCATGTCAAAGCCGTTGTTTTCTACTGACTGCCAGCCTCCAAAGTCCGCGCCGCACAGTGGACCTTTTCTAAAATTCTGTCTCGAAATCGTAGAACTTTGGATCGGAAGGACCTAGAGGGATATATTTTTTTAACTAAAGAAAAAACGCTTAGATTCTACATTTTATGTGCTATACATGTTTTTATATAGATTTTTGCATGCCCAATCCGAATCTGACATGCAAATCGTTGTAAGACAAAATCCAAAATGGCGGAGCCAACATGGCGGACTAAAATTAGATAACGAAACCGATTTGACTAAAATTTGCTACAAGGTGGTTTTTCAGATCGCTGCTTACAAATCCAAGGTCAAAATTGAAAAATTAAAAATGTCGGATCCAATATGGTGGACCAAGATTATAAACAAAATTTATTTGACTTAAAATAGCCTATCGGAGGGTTTGCAGGTGGCTGATTTGAAATCTAAAGTCAAAATTCCAGAATTTGAAAAAGCGGTCAAATCTGTTTTTTTGCACACTTTCGGTCCACCACTTTGAATTTTTCAATTTTGACCCCGGATTTGAAATCAGCGACCCGAAAAACCCCCTTGTAGCTAATTTGAGTCACATCGGTTTCCTTTTACAATTTTGGTCCGCCATATTGGATCCGCCATTTTGAATTGTTCAATTTTGACCAGCCCTATATTTCTGTTCTCTTAGCATCCGGAGGGGTATCGTAGTTCCAATATATCCAATAGATGGCATTCCGAGCGCGTAGGCCCGTATTTGCATTGTTATGTATAGCAAAAATACTAAAATTCATTCAAACTTGATAATTTTTATGAAAATAAGAAAAAAACATAGTTTTCAGTAACAATAAGTGGAGCTGTAATTATTAATAATGAAAAATTCATGAAAACATGTAATTTATTATCAGGAAAATTGAATATGAAGATGAGTATTTGGAAAACGGTTTGAATTGTATTCATATTTTTCTATTGTTTATTTTGCTAATGTAATTAATTAATTTCATAAACAATTGTAATTGTTACAAATTTTCAACATTTATTGATATTGTTCAATTAATAATAGTAAAAATAATATTCAAACCTTAATAATTAGCCTTATAATACACTTTTCTAGTAATTCCTCTAGAAATTTCCTCTGTCTCTAAAGAATATATATTTATATATAATTTATTCATAATGAATTATATATAAATAAATTAATGAAAACATTGCATCAAAATAATTCAGAATTGAAGAAAAATTATTTATTGAATATATATTATTGGAGACACTTATAATTATTTGAAAGAATAATTTATTAAAAACTGATTGACAAGATTAATGAGTGAAAAAAATATATTTACATCGATATATAAAAGCATTTCAATTTGAAGCCATATATATAATATACAGAGTGCACAATCTTCCCTTTTTTTTCTTAGTTTCCCCCTTTTTCTTGAAATTCCCCTTTTTCCCCCTATTCGCAAAAAACTTCCCCTTTTTCCCTTTTTCTCTTGAAATACACGATATTTGAAAAAATACAATATTTGAAGTACCCCCATAACATTACAAAATATATGGGACTTTTTAAATAAGTATTAGAAGGTGAACACTTTATGTACGTACCTAACTTAAAAATAGAATATTCCAAATTTATCAACTGCAATGTAAAATTTAACGATTCTAATTTCAAAATATTTCCAATTGGTTCAAAAATGATGACGAATTTGTTTCATTTACAGCTTTTACTAGTGAACAATATTAAAAAATTACGAAATTTAAAAATAAATGTTTTCTGCAGTAACCATTTTTTTGAAAATATGTAAATACATGTTTTTCTTTTATAGAGTCCTACGCACACATTTAAAAAAAGTTGAATATGTCGAACCTGGAATTTACTCAGCTGGAACCAAAGAAACATTTCATCATTTTGCTTTTTCGGAAAAAAAGTTTGGCACAAATAAAAAATATTTGATAAATTTTCAGAAGCTTCTAAATTTTTTGTTTGAAATCTTTTCAAAATTTCGAAATTCTTTTTTAATCTCTTCGAATCTTCTAAATATTTCTTGAATTCACTCGATATTTAATTTTTTTGATCTTACAACATTGAAAAACTTTGCTACAAAATCTTTTACTCTTTTTCGAAATTCCAGGAAATCTTTTGAAATCTTCTGCAATTTTCCCTTAAAGTTAATTTTTCAAACTAAAAAATCATTCTGAAAATTTATCAAATATTTTTTATTTCTGCCAAACTATTTTTTCTGAAAAAGCAAAATGATAGAATGTTTCTTTGGTTCCAGCTAAATAAATTGCAGGTTTGACATATTCATCTTTTTTTAAATGTGTGCATAGGACTCAATAAAAAAAACTTGTTTTTACACATTTTCAAAAAAATAGTTACTGAGCAAAAAATTAATTTTCAAATTTCGTAATTTTTTATTAATATTTACTAGTAAAAGCTGTAAATATAACAAATTCGTCCTAATTTTTGAACCAATAGGAAATATTTTGAATTTAAAATCGTTGAATTTTACATTGCAGATGATAAATTTGGAATATTCCATTTTTAAATTAGGTAGGTATATTGAGTGTTCACCTTCTAATACTTATTTAAAAAGTCCCATATATTTTATAATGTTATGGGGATACTTCAAATATTGTATTTTCAAATATCGTGTATTTCAAGAGAAAAGGGGAAAAGGGGAAGTTTTTTGAGAATAGGGGGGAAAAGGGGAATTTCAAGAAAAAAGGGGAAACTAAGAAAAAAAGGAAAGATTGCGCACTCTGTATATTATATATATTTTTACGTTTATTTTGTTAAGCGATTTATAATGAAAATGATAATATTTTAATTCGTTTACTTAATAAAATTGTATGGCTTAAAATTGAAATGCTTTTATATATTAATATGAATCTTTTTTTCGCTCATTAATCTTGTCAATCACTGTTTAATAAATTATTCTTTCCAATTTCAATAATATTATTATTATTATTATACCATTAAGCCATTTCCCTTTCGGGGTAGGCGTGACTTGCTCGGTTGGAAAGTAGTGGGATAGGTATATAGGTGTAAAGTAGGTCGTTATATGGTATAAGGTAGATAGGTATGTAGGTATATGTGTTATGGTATAGATATTTTAGATTGATCTGGAGTTTTCGTGTTATTTATTCAAATAACACGTTCACTCCGCAACACTGCTCCGACCCAGGTTGCTGATCAATCTCTCTAGCGATCACCCCGAGTGAGGAGCCTCACAAAATTGTTATGTATGGTTCCCCACTTGGGCCCATTAGAATCCAAGGTCTTTGTTTCAGGCATCATTCACTCTATTGTCACTCTGCTTATAAACTATTTGCCGCCACACATTTCTGTCCTGGCATACTACTCTAGCTTCATTTACGTCCATGCATTTCTTCATGCAAGCTCTTCTGTTCCTATGACTTCTTATGTCTCTTCGGATCAATGTCTCATTTACAGATTCTAACCATTCTTTCGGCGGTCTACCTCTGGGCATTCTGCCATTTACTTTACCTTTATATACTTGCTTCGTCAGTCGTTCATCTTTCATTCTTTCAAGATGTCCGGACCATCTTAACTGATTTCTTTCCCATATGTCAACTAGCGTGTCTCCTGTACCACATTCTTTGAGGATTATCTCGTTTCGGACTTTGTCCATCAGTGTTTTTCCGCATATTATGCGCGGAGGTTTCATGCCGATCGCGTTGATTTTACTCCTGTCCTTTTCTTGACAGGTCCATGCCTCGCTACCGTATAGTACAGTTGGTACGAATATGGAATTATGTATGGCCATTTTAGCTTTTTTTGATATGTTTTTATTCGTGAGGATGGATCCTGCTCTACCGATAACCTGCTTACCCTTATTTATGCGCCTATCTAATTCCCCATCTATTTTTCCGTCGCTAGTGAATAGACTACCTAGATATACGTACTTGTCAACTTGTTCTAATCTCACATCATTTAGGACAATGTTGCATATTGTTTTCTCACTTTTTCCCTCAAAAACCATGACTTTCGTTTTATTCACGTTAATTTTGAGGTCCATGTTCTTCATGCTTGTGTTAAGTTTATTCAACATTCTTTGCAAGTCTTCGACTGATTCTGCCATAACAATCTTGTCATCTGCGAAAGCCAACCCACGTACTTTGACGGTTTCGAGATCTATACCTTTTTCGTTGAAGAGGGCAGTTCTTAGACACTTATCCATGAATATGATAAATAGCCACGAGGACATAACGCATCCTTGTTTCACGCCTTGCATAATATCGAACCAGTCACTCAGTTTCCCATTTACCCTTACACTTGCTTTACTACCCGTATATATTGTTTTTATTGCTTGTAGGAGCCCTCCATTCACTCCATACTCTTTAAGGACTTCCCAAAGTTTACTTCTATTTACCGTGTCGAAAGCTTTTTCTAGGTCAATAAATGTACAGAAAACTTTCTTTCCTACTCTCAAGCTTTTTTCTGTGATCTGTCTTAGGCTAAATATCTGATCTGTACATGATCTTCCTGGCATAAATCCACTTTGGACTTCCCATATCTTCTCTTCTGTAATTTCCATTACCCTACGAATAAGTATTTTTGAGTATATTTTACTTACGGTACTTAGTAGGCTGATACCTCTGTAATTACTGCAGTTGCTTTTATCTCCCTTTTTATATATTGGTACAATAATCGCCTTTCTCCAATCGTCTGGGACTTCTCCTGTCTCGAAACATAAATTTATCAATTCGCACAACCTGTGAGGTATGTACTCGCCACCGTATTTAAGTATTTCAGCGCTAATACTGTCTAAACCAGCAGCCTTACCGTTTTTCAAGTTCTTAATTATATCTCTGACCTCAGTGACACTGACTTTTTCAATTGGGTTTTCTAATGCATTATGTTCAATGTCGTAGTTTTGTTGCCCTATATCTTCACCTCCTAATAGTTCTTTAAAAGAATCTTTTAAAGCGTCTACTATCCCGTCTATATCATATAGCATTTCACCTTTGCTCTTTCTCATGCTAAAAAACTCTGTACTTTTACTTCCCTTCATCTCTTTAAATAATAGTTTCATAATTCCTTCAAAGCAGTTTTTTATTTTGTTCTCTTCTTCTGTTCTGGTTTTCTCTTTACTCTCTTTGACTAGACGTTTAATTTTCCTCTTTTTGTGTCTGTAATCATTTTTGAGTCTATTTCTCTCCTCATCGCTAAGACCTGTCGTGTTCAACGTTCTTTTGTACGCTTCTTTCTTTTCTTGTTGGGCTGCCGCAATTTCATCGTTCCACCACGCATCGCCAGACTTTCTTCCTACCCTCGCCATACCACACACTTCAATCGCAGTTTCAACAATGGTATCCCGCAATAAAGCCCACGCACCTTCTACATCTTTGTTCCTTTCAAGCGACTCCCAAATTGCCTTATCTATGCGTTCGTTTATCTTATTCTGAAAATCTATTCGTAATTCCGGTTTCTGTAAATTTTCGACCTTGATTCGCGTTTGTTTCGTTTGTTTGGTTCTCTTTCTTCTCCACCCCCGCCCTAAGTTCATCCTGGAGACTAAAAGGTAATCATCAGTATTGCATTCGGCCCCCCTCATGACTCTTGTATCTGTAACTAGTTCTCTTAGTCTTTCATCTGCAATAACGAAGTCAATTATACTGCGGTTATTTCCTTTACACCAGGTGTAAGTATGGATCATTTTATGTCGAAACCAGGTATTTGTAATAAATAGGTCCTTCTCTAAGCATAAGCTAACTAATTTTTCCCCGTTATAATTTTTTCTTGTTGGATCCCCAAAATTACCTAGTACCCCTCCTGTATCTGTATCCTGACGTTGGACGCCGACCCATCCGTCCATATCTCCTAACAAAATTATTCTTTCACCTTGGTCGCAAGTACTTATTGTATCATTTAAAGTGTCCCAGAAGGCGTCCTTAACTTCCCTCGAATCGCTATCAACTGGTGCGTAGCACGCTATGATAAATAATCTTCTGATTCCTACCTTCATTCTAGCCCATAGCAATCTGGGTGATACAAAATTATGCTCTATGAGATGCTGTCTTGCTTTTTCATTCATAATTAAACCGACCCCTTGACTACGATGTGATTCGCAATCTACTCCTGACCATATTTCACAACCGCCTTCCAACACCCCATTTTCTATTTTTATAAATTCGCGACCCTTTTTCTTCGTCTCAGGTACACAAAGAATGTCTAGTTTCCTTACGTGCATAGTTTCTCGTAGTTCTCTTATCTTAAGATCATTCACTCCTCTAGCATTCCAAACACCCAGTCTCCATTCATCGCCCGAAACACGACCTTTACGTTTACCGTGTGCATGCCTTTGGTCAATCCGAGTTTCAGTCCTTTCCGAGGCTACTTTATTGTTTGTATTATTCATGTTTAGATTGTACTCCCAACTATCACCTGTATGCGCGAGATTTGTTTTGCGAGTCGAAATCATGTCCGAATTAAGCAGTGATTTGTCTCATGGTGGAGTCAATCTGTAACGTCAGTCCCACCAAAACTTCTGTTACTGGGGGAGGGGGCGGGGGGATAAGGACATGAGAAAGGAAGCCGAGAGTCTCAATAGGTGGGTGATTTATGCTGATAAGGTCACCAGCCTTAAGCAGCGTTCTATTAGATAGGAGTTGATATGTTCCCGTTTGCCGATTTCCGGCCGACCTCTAAAACACGAGCCAATAACTCTTTTTTTTTTTTTTTTTTTTTTAGATTAAAAGTTTCACTTTAGTTACGCGGTTATAAAATCTTTTATTGAATAAATCTGCACACATAAAAAGAGTTTATAGAAAAATAATGAAAATTTTTGAAACTTCTTTTAAAATATTTTGAAACTTTTTTTTTTTTTTTTTAAATTCTTTCCCTATTTTCAAATAAACGACTGACTTCTGAGAGTACTTCAAAACGACTGATTTTGAGAACAAAGGGGCGAACTCGAGAGAGTCAAATAACACATGCGTTTCATTCCCTCTCTTTCCTTTTTTTTTTTTTTAAGTTTGACCGTTGAAAATGCTGAGTGTTTTAAGATTTAGTAAATACTTTCGGGTGCATAAGAATGAGAACAAAAATCTGGAAATCCTGCGCAGTCCTGGATTCATTGTAAACAAATTTTTGAAAAATGAGTAAAAT
>CAKNXH010062035.1:0-34755 GCA_932178445.1 Andricus quercusramuli | reverse complement strand
TGAAACTTTTTTTTTTTTTAATTCTTTCTATATTCTATATTTCATAATTCATATATTCATATATTCATAATATATTCATATATTATATTCATAATATTCATAATATATATATTTCATAATATATTTCTATATTCCATAAATATTTTTTGTTCAATTCTGAACTGTTTCGATGCTATTTTTACACCAATTTATTTATATATGATTTATTATAAATGAATTATATATAAATGTATATTTTTCAGAGAGAGAGAGAGAGAGAGAGGAAATTTCTAGATGAATTAATAAAAAAAGTATATTATAAGGCTGATTATTAAGGTTTAAATATTATTTTTACTATTATTAATTAAATGATATCAATGAATGTTTACAATTTGTAAAAATTACAATTGTTCATAAAATTAATTAATTACATCAGCAAAATAAGCAATAGAGAAATATGAATACAATTCAAACTGTTTTTAAAATACTCATCTTTATATTCAATTTTCCTGATCATAATTTACATGCTTTCATGCATTTTGTATTATTAATAATTACAGCTGCGCTTATTGTTACTAAAAACTATGTTCTTCTTTTATTTTTATAAAAAGTATCAAGTTTTAAATGAAGTTAAATATTTTTGCTATACATAACAATGCAAACACGGGCCTATGCGTTCGGAACGCTATCTATTGGATTTATTTGAACTACGATATCCCTCCGCATGCTAAGAGAACAACTACCACATACACATGAGCGGGCGATGCAGAGGCCTGATTTTGACCATGTATTTATAATCAGCGACCTGAAAACCCACCTTGTAGCAAATTCTAGTCAAATCGATTTCGTTTCACAATTTTAGTCTGCCATATTGGCTCCGCTATTTTGGATTTTGTCTTACAACGATTTACATGTCAGATTCGAATTGGGCATGCAAAAATCTATATAAAAACATGTATAGCACATAAAATGTAATATCTACGCGTTTTTGATATTCAATAAACGATTTTCTCTGCCAAAAAATCCATCTTCAACACAGATTTTCAAGGTCACCATTTTTTTCTGACTTTCTCTATAATTTTTCTATATTGGGAAAGGTTTTTTCGTTAATTAAAAAAAATATCGCTCTAGGTCATTCCGATCCAAAGTTCTACGATTTTGAGACAGAATTTCAAAAAAGGTCTACTGTGCGGCGCGGACTTTGGGGGCTGGCCTCGGGGCTGGCAGTCAGTAGAAAACAACGGCTTTGACATGCCAGTCACTCGGGGATATTTTTCTTATGCCTTCAATTTTTTTTTTTTTCGTGCATTTTAAAATCAGCCGAATTTTCAACAAGATTTTTCGCGATTTTTGATTGGCAGTCACGACTTAACAACGGATTTCGAGTGCCAGTCACTCGAAATCGTTTTTAGTAATTTTTTTACTATATTTTGACAAATTTTCATGCATAACGCGATTGGTCGGTTCTTTATTTCAAAAAACGATATCAACAATTTTTTATTAACAAACGCAAGGGATTCGAGCTGCCAGTCACTCGATTTCATATTGTATCCATCCGAATTTTCTATACAAAATATTTGAATTTTCAACCCTAAAATACAAAATTTCAACATAAAAGTTAATTTTCAATGAAATAGTTATACTTTAACCTGCAAAAATTAATTTATCACCCAAAAAATTATTGTTATGCAAAATACATGAATTTGTATCAGCTAGATGACTTTTCAATTCAGAAGATTGACTTCCTACCGAAAAATACGAATTTTGAAGAAACTAATAAATAAACTCATAAATGTGAACACCATAATTGAAAAACATAAATAAGTGGATCCGCCCTTGATAATTAATTACCTCTGAATATTTGGATGATATTTCGTCCACATTTCCAGCTCTCCATGAGCTTTACGTACGAGCACAACCTCGACGGACCCGCCATGTAACCTCGCAAGAATCTCAAGTGGGGAAGTATGTGAGAACTGAAAGATGAGGTTTTATTTTTAAATCAATAAATACAATTCAAGTTGAAGGTGAATTGATTATTTCTAAAATTACTAGTGATTACTGAAATAGTCATAATTCTCTTTACGCTTGTACATATTATCCTAAAAAAGATCTGTCTTGAATTTCTCGAATTTCACAACTATTACTCAAGTAAAATCGGTACTTACAGAATACGCTCGTTCGAATCGCCAACAGAATTTTCCACGGTTTTTCACATCACTAGCAGTACTAGGAATATTAATAAAAACTTTTTTAACTAATTATTAATCAGCACCATGCGGTCCACGCGTCCGTTATGCAAATTGGCGTCATTAAGCGATACCCGACGCGAACTGCAATGGTGGTCAGGTGACCTTTAAATTTTCACGCATACGCGATGGTTCATTTACTCCTTCGGGAATGGTCGAAATGAGTGAAAACAGAATGATCGTATAGACCATGACGAACAGAATACCTTAGTTATCCCTGACAGTAATTCTGCTCTTCTCATGACAGTCAGACTGGCCATAAAAAGACAGTCTTTCTGACGATGTCGAAAAAATTTCAGAAGAACATTTCGACCATCTAGAAGGACTGTCTGCTTCTTTAAGTTTTGACTCTCTTACTTTGACCATCCATTTTTCTCCGTGTTGGAACAGTAGGAGGGGATTAAAGGTGACGATTTCTTCGTTAATTTTTATGGATAAGTTTAACCCTTCGCTGGCACACTGGGGTCCAAAAGACCCCAGGCTCATTGAAACTTATTTGAGTCCCTTCAACATTCAAAAACGGTACTAATGGTAAATGGAAAATGGCATTAATTAATATTAATTTTTTCGTGAAAAAATGTCACTTTTCACTATTGTTTAACTTTTACAATCGTTTTATAATATTTAAAATAAATTTTGAACTAAATAACCCACAGCATTCTTTGAAATAACTCTCCAAGAGTGTGTAAAAAATTCAGCTACTCAAAATAATGAATTGGCTCTTTGCGGGAAGCCTTTTCCACTTGGGGTCGAGAAGACCCCAGTATGCCAGCTACGCTACGCGTCGGGAAGTGTGCCATCGAAGGGTTGATGTGCCTTCCCTCCACGCAAAAGAATGCAAAACCTGACGCCCATTCATGAGACCTTAACTTTGTTTCTTCCTTTTGCAAGAGAAGACAAATGAAATAGTGTGGTGAAGATATCAGCAGCGATTTTTTCAACATAATCACTGTCTTTTTTAGGATCAAAAAACAGAAATATACATTTTGTTTCGTTATCAGAAAAAATTTTAAAAGTTCGCCTGTAATTCTTCTTCTTGCAACATATACTAGATGATACGTCAAAGAAAAAACGGTCAACGGAATGTTAGTGTTGATTTTTTAAAACTGTAAAATCGACTGAATTGATTGATATAAATGAAATTGTATGGAAATAATATCTGCAGCACTTTTTTCCGCATAATAAATTTATTTTTTCAGATTAAAAAGAAGAAACATAAATTATGTTTGGCTTGTACACAAAATTTTAAGAATTTTCCAAATTTTTTTTCTATAGCAATTCATTACATGAAGTTGTTGTAAATAATAAGGTAGATTTTACAGTCAGTCTATTAAACAATAATTTGTTGGTAAAATGACAGAAGATGAATAAAATAGTTGTACCTTGCAGACAGCAGGTATGATTTTTTTTGAGAATTTTTCAACAGATTTGTAACCAGCACCGAACGCTAACCCAAATTACAAAAACATATTAATACGTCAATTGATTGCGGAGATATTCAAACTTTTTTCAACTTGAAGGCGTGAATTCAATTCTGGTGCTAGCGCCCGATCAGCAGCAGCGGTTTTCCCCACTCCGCCGCCACAGAACACGTCAATCCTTTTCCCATAATTCGTCGCCATAATCAACAAAAAAAAAATAATGCGTTGCCCTGCAAATTTGATAACATGTAGTACAGCTCTCATTCTGTACCTGATGTAAATGTCAGCTTTGTAGGTTGAAAATTGCAGAAGCAGTAATTTTCGAAGAAAAAAACATTATCCCCCCCCCCCCTCTTCAAATACAACAATTTTTTTCTGAAAATGAGTAGAAAAATAGCGTTTATAAAATGAATTTCATCCCGATTCCATTGAGTAATAATTGACGAACTTATTCTATTTGTTTATGACGAAAAAATATACCCTCTTTTTGTGGCCATTTTTATGCAATTTAATCAGAAAAATCTTTTCGGAGCTAAGTATACATAATAACACAACTCCTGGGGAGGACAATAACCCACTTTTTGTTGAGATCCTGTCGGCCAAATCTACATAAATTCCGTTGAAAAGTAGTCTATTTTTAATAAAGAATGAGTTTTTATGAAAACTAATTATTATTCCAGTCTTAAGTTTGCACGCGTCTTAAGGGTGGTAGTGGATATATTTTCTAGAATTTGGAAAATCGTTCATTAATTATTGCAATTATAATTGCATATTTTGAAAAAGGCACTTTCGGGCGGTTTTTTTTTTCTAAAAAAAAACAAATGAACAAATATTAATGCACGATACATACGTCATTTTGTAGACATTCGTAGGACTGACATTTTTCAACTACACTTTTTTTGACAGACATATGGGTTGGTTGCAATAAACATAAACACCTGCTTTCTCTATCCTTGACGATTGTTTACACACACACAGTGCTTCCGAGCCCTTGTTCGAAAACATATAGGCTTTTGTTCTACATGCTAGTACTACAAGAATCCGAAGCCAAATTTCAGGTAGCATTTATTTCCCCAAATTTCATGGGGGGCTGAACTATTAGGAGTCTAGACAGTATTCAGGTTACTGGGGAAATTTAAGATATATGCAACTTTGACTATAAAACGTTTCAATGTTTCACGTGAAAAGTTTCAAAGTTCCGACGAAACGCTTCATGGCTTACATCACTAATTGAAAGTGGAGCTCGAGCTATTTGAACTACATAGATTTTCACCATTCTAATATATCTGATTTTGTATCGCCCTTCACTGTAGCAGATACTATTTGATTTAATATTCCATTCAGTTAAGGGGCGTCTGAGTTTATCTGCTGTTGAAAAAAATGGAAAATAGATAATAGAGAATAATTTATGGACCCTGGTTATACAGGGAAAGGATGAGTGGCTTATCAGGATGTCGCATCCAGTGTTAACAGATCGCGCGATTAATCGCAAATTGGGCTACTTCAGAGGCTCTGTGCGCGACTGAAATCGGTGATTTGCGACACGTCGCAATTTGGGCTACTTAAGGGCATGCTCTCCGGTGATCACGTGACCAAAACAGTCCTTTTGGTTATGAAACTTTTTTTGGTGTTCACCATGTCCAAAGGCAATGTTGTATTGCTCTCAAAATTTGGAATAAAGATAATGAGTCAATAAATTGCGTTTGTATATTTAGTTTCAGTAATAATTTTGAAAAAAATTTTCCATGTAAAAAATAAATGTGGAAAATTTCATAACCGAGCTTGGTTATGTGATCTCTACTTTACCGACGTTGAAATGTTCCAAAAATAATGACAGGTTACGTGTGTGCAGATACTTATTTTTTTATTTGCAATGAATGTGCAAGTGTTATTGTTTATATTATTTTTTTGAATGTTCAGACGACTTAATCCAAAATTTGTGTCACCCGAGTAAAAATCATAAGTATGGGAGTGATCAATCATTGACTTCCCAAAGTATAAAAAATGTATGGTAAATGAGACGATCCCATACTTCAAGTATATTGAAATAGTATAGATAAAGTATATCTAAAGTATAGCTGATGTATGGCTGAAGTATATCTAAAGTATAGCTAAAGTATAGCTGAAGTATGGGATATACTTCTTCTATACTTAAGTATAGCTGAAGTATAGGATATACTTCATCTATACTTAAGTATAGCAGAAGTACAGATTATACTTCATTTATACTTAAGTATGGCAGAAGTATCGGACATAGAATTGTACTCATTTGTTCTTCAAGATATCCTAGCAACGTGATAAAACACAATGTATCATGAATGACAGCTCGTCTAAAAATTTCAAAAGTTCGCGATTGAAATTGATTTCGCAAGTCAACTATATTTTGAATATTGTTCGTGAGGATATAAAATATTCAACGGATACATAACGGACTACTTATATGACTCTTATGTCATATATATTGGTAAGAGATCCAGAATCTTTGAATCCTATAAACATAATATTAATAGCATTTTAATTATTTTAGAATTTTTAAACAATATCCTTTGAAATTATGAAAATCATGATTCTGGATTTCTATTTTCATGTATTTCAGATATCTGATTATCTATCATCAGCAACGATATGGCTGTACCTACTGTAGCCATACTTTTTCTATACTTTAGACATGAAGTACATACTTGAGCTATACTTAAAAGATATACTTCAGCTATACTTTGACTGAACATCAGCTATACATTATCTATACTGCAGCTATACTTCTCAGATATACTTTAAAAATACTTCCCCTATACTTCAACTATACATTGTTATACTTTACCAATATTTGAGCTATACATCCACTATACTTCATTCAAATATACATGAAGTATGGGATCGTCTCAAATGGCATACTTTTACTATACTATCTGAGAGATCACTCCCATACGATTTCACAGATGTTTTCCTAGATCAATCCCATACCAAAATTTTTTTACCCGGGCAGTTATCAACATACGTGAATCAGAAAATCTGAAATGCATCAAACCAAAAATTACCTGCACGTGCTGCAACTCGAATGGTATTCTATCAATTTATAAATGAAATTTCCTTGAAATTATAAACATATTGATGTGTACAAACGTTCTCTAGTGCTTTTTATTCAATATTTCAAATTCTAAACACGATATCTCAATCCGTGTGGACGTAGTGAGCACAAAAAAAAATGACAATATTTTTACACATTTATTTTTTACATGGAGTTTTTTTTTCAAAATTATTACCATTCACATTCGTTGCACATTCGTTGCAACGTTATCGTGCACATTCGCTGCAAATCAAAAAATATGTATCTGCACACATCTAACCTGTCATTATTGTTGGAGCATTTCAACGTCGGTAAAGTAGAGATCACATAACCAAACTCCGTTATGAAATTTTCCACATTTATTTTTTACATGGAAAGTTTTTTTCAAAATTATTACTGAAACTAAATATACAAACGCAATTTATTGTCTCATTTTCTATATTCCAAATTTTGAGAGCAATACATTATTGCGTTTGGACATGAAGAACACCAAAAAAAGTTTCATAACCAAGGACTGTTTTGGTCACGTGATCACCGGAGAGCATGCCCTTAAGTGCGAGAGACCCGCGAATTGGGCTATTTTGGCCGCGCACTGCGAGGATTGAGTTTCACGCCATTTCCCGGTTCATGGTTGGCACTTCTGCCCGCCGGCTATCCATGCGATCGCAGCCGCGAACGTCAGCTCCTGCGCTCTGATTGGTCGAGTCGTTAACGCCAACAGCAATCGCAATGACAACGTCGGCGAGAACCGTGCGTGTGGGCGTGTGATACGGCCATTACACTGTTGAGCATGCTTTCCATCCATGAGGTACCGAGGTAAAAAGATAGCGTCACAACGTAGCTGGTTCTCAAACCACACATTTGTGTGCTTTTTATCCCCTTTCCTCGGAACGAAATTGTGAAAGTCGCTACTTTGGGCTACTTCAGGCCGAATGTCCGCGATTTTGGGCTACTCAAGAGTGCGCGGTTTTCGTGCGACTCGGGCGCACCCAAGCTGCGACTCGCCTAAGCAGGGATCTGGCAATACTGGTCGCATCATATGTAAGGGGCTGCGAGCAAGAACGCCAAAGGCATGCATAGCCATCAAGGGTATGGATGCGATCTTGGTGCCTAAATTCTGCTCCAAAGATAACACCGTTATTAAGGTGAGACTCAGGGGCAGTAGCGGAGAATCACTAGAAATGTTTATTGCCTCAGCCTATTCCCCGGGCCATGCCGAGGGACCCTCGCCTCCCAGAGAGGCGGAGGGACTGATTCGGCACTGTCAGAAGAACAGGATTCCTTTGCATAAACCAGGGCAAACATCAATGACAGAGGGAGAGGTTTAGTCGAATAAATAGCGGGCAGAGACCTGGAGATTTTCAATCGGGGTGAGATTCCCACATTCCAGACTAAAAACAGGAGTGAGGTTCTCGATTTGACTCTATGCTCGGATGTGCTGAGGAGCAGGGTACTGGGCTGGAAAGTCTCCGGCGAGGAGTCCTGTCGGACCACAAATATATCGTGTTTCGATAAACCCTAGGAAAACCGGTGGTTTCAAAGATCAGAAACCCCAGAAATACACTTTGGGACTCATATAAAGAGGAACTCAAAGGGAGACTTGCCAAATTCCACACAAGTTATGGTACCATTGATGAGTTGAAGCATGCCACGGATTTTCTGCGAAGGGTTCTGACCAGATCATATTAGAACAATTGCTCTACAAGCACAATCAGGTCTGAGGAAGGAGCTGAATGATGGAATACGCACCTGACGAGACTTCGTAAAAAGACAAGAATGCTGTGCAACACGGCAAATAGAACTAAATTACCTTCAGACCTGGACATCTGTAAGACGGCCCAGTATGCATACAATGAAAGTATGAGAAAGTGTAGACAGGAGAGTTGGAGGGACTTCTGCGAGGAATCGAAATACATTCCGGAAACAGCAAGGCTCCACAAGATCCTGGCGAAAAGTCAGGAAGCTCGCCTCGGGCTAACAAGACTCGATAATGGTGAGTTTACCGAAGACGAAGAAGCAACGCTGAATCACCTAATGGAAGTTCAACGACGACAACGACAAAGACAACGACAGACAGACAGACACCGACGTAAACACAATTTTTTCTGACTCAGGGAGTCTCAAAACGTCGACATTTAATGAAATCCACGAAAGTCATTTTTCACATAAAATCAATACCTTCTCTAGATGAGAATGTGAAAATGGTTATTTTTAATTACATTTTTGATGAGAAATAGCAATTCTAACAACAATATATGAATAGTATTTTTGATTCTATATCATAATAATAAATTATCTTTTTGAAAAAAATAACCCAGATATTAGATTTGTTATATCTTGGCGACCTCTCAATGTAATAGTGGCCATCTTTTAATTTATTTTGAGCAGAAATAAGTTTATTATAAGAGATATCGCGCGAAGCTTGAGGAAGACGTAGCAAGTGAATAAAATTTTTCACCCCATCTAAATCTTGGAGATTTAAATCCTTTATGCGCCCAGTTGTAAAAGTAAACGATCGATTTTAAGTTCGAAGAAAGGCATAGCATTTTTATCATGAATAATGATTTTAAATCATTCTTAATATCAGTATGCATTCTTCAATTACTTTTTGTTGTAAACAATTAATTTGCACATTTATTTATTTTAAATAAGCAAGCCAATGTTAACCAATCTTGTTGCCGATTTGAAACATGCCTAGTGAAGAAGGATCCGTGATTTGGGAGCACCACGACTGAGCGCGCCTCTGCAAAAATCTCGCTAATAGTCATGGAGTGTTTCCCTGACTCGTATTTGAGTTCTTTGTTTCTGAATCACGCACTTATCCAATTCAAGTCTTTGAAAATATGAGTTTTTTTCATAGCCATTTCATGACTTTATACATTTTCTTTGTAAACTGTCTGATAAGAATTCCAGGACGGTTGTTCCTTGACTGCGCTTGAAAACTTTCATGACTTTTCTTCATTTTTCCATGAAAATTTATGATCACTTCATAGAAAGTATACGAGACTTTAGCAAAATGATGGCCTGTCCAGAAGTCCAGCACTAATCTAGGAAATGTTCCAAGACTTATTTTTTCCGTGCGCGTGCCATCGGCATGGATGGATGGCACAGTGGCCTTCATCCCAAGCCTGGGACGAAGGGTAACACTTTCGCAAAAGATTTTCGACCAATCAGCCTAATATCTTTAATCCTGCAGAAGTTGGAGAATCTGGTCATGAGATACATTAGGAATGATGTGCCTTTGGCCTCCCCCCTGCACAGAGGTCAGCATGCTTTTCAGGCAGGCTGCTCGCTAGGAACTGCGCTTCATGCTGTCGTGGCAAAATTGGAGCAGCAGTTGGAACAAAAGGTGTATGCTGTGGGCACTTGCTTGGATATATGTAGAGGGTGCGATCAGCAATACACCTTCAGAAGTCATCTGTCGAGAGGCTTTGAGATGTGGTATGTCAGACCAGCTAGTATGCGGAATAGGAAGTGTGCTATGCTGGAGGAGACTCGAAACCAGATGGGGCGAGGCCTAATAAGGGGAATAGCGCCACGGGGTTGCCCACAGAGGGGTGTTCTGTCGCCCCTCCTGGGTTGCATTGTAGCGGACGACCTCCTTTAAAGGCTGGATAAAGAGGATTATTATACCGAGGACTATGCGGATAACTTCGCAATCCTAGTCAGGGGGGCTCATCTGGAAGCGTTGATGGGTCTTATGAGGTCGGCGCTGCGCACCGTAGAGCTCTGGTGCGATAGTTGAGGGCTCTTGGTAAATCCGGAAACGACCAGCCTGGCCATTTTTACGAGAAATTAAAAATTGCCGAAAATTGACGCTCCTGGAGTCTGTGGTGGGAAGCTGGAGTTTTCAGATTCGGTTAAATATCTGGGATTAATCCTAGATAGAAAACTTTTGAGAATACTTCTTTTTTTGGAAATTATCCTAAATTTCTCCCGAGTCATTTATACTCTCAAAAGTGACTATAATAATATTCTTATATCATTTTTAATATTTCCAACCAGGATATCATACTGATCATCAGGTCAGACAAAAATCTCATGCTCGATATCTAGGTAATTTTTGTTTAAAACCCCAGGAAAAGTTTCCTATCACCGAAATTGCGTGAGCGTCGAATGACTACGTATTTGCAGTGAGCCAAGGCGAACCGGAAAAGGGCGGCTACTTTCGCCGAAATTATGAAAAATCAAGAATTTTCAATTATAACTCTTCGAAATTGTGGAACTTTAAATTCCAATACAGAAAAAGAACAGGGGAAGGAAGTAAAAATACACTGAGAAAAAAAAGTGGATCCAAAGAAATTCATTTCTTTGATTGCATTTATTTTAGCCAAAACAACCGTTTGCTTAATTGCACTGAATTGAAGCAACAAACTCGTGCATTGATTCAAAGAAATCATTTCTTTGGGCGCCATTTCTTTGAAATAAAGAAATATTTCTTGGCCTTAGAATATGAGATAATTAACTCAAGCAATTGATATCTTTAAAACTAAGCACCTAGTTTCCTTAAATCTTGCTTTCACATCAAAAAAAATATTTTTTTAGTTCAATGATTTTGAGCCTTTGGAATTAAAAAACATTGTATTTAAAATCAGTAATTCACCGATGCGTGAAACAAATATTTGGTTTCTTTGAATCAAAGAAATATTTACATAAATGAAAGCAATAATTAATTAAGTGAAAGCGATATTTCTTTCATATAAGGGGATTGATACTGTTGTTCTAATAGAACGTGTCATTAGTCAAATAAAGTAATGTGTTCTCTTATGAGTGATAATTTATTCACTTAAAAGATATGTTTCTTTCAATAAATAGAGTCAAGCACTTTATGCCCAATCAACATATTCTTCAAGTGAAGAAATATATTTTTAAAATATCTTGATTCACCACACAGGAAAAACTTAGGGTAAATAGTGTTGCACGTAATTTCGTATTTTTACCTGATCGTATTGGTAAAACACAAATATTACCCTCGATGGGCAGAAACTGTCTTTTGTTCTCATTAAAGTTGTCACCACCGTCTTGAAAATTGGAAAGCCACTAGCTTTGAATCACTGAAGTGAAGTTAGCTTATGGTTGGTGTAACAGGCAAATCGGATAAGTGCGGCTTCATAAAGGCTGTTTTGCCGAATCGTTAGAACTGTCAAAAGTTCAATATGACATTTACAAGGCCTTCAAGGTAAACATTCAAAATTACTCCCGAACATAGATGAACGCAGAATAATACCCTAGATGTGCGGGTAAAGTTTACCCACATGGGGTAATTTTTGTTGCAGGTAATCTTTACCCCGAGTTCCGGGTAAAGTTTACACTTAGTTTCTTCTGTGCATTCGCTCGAAAAAATATTTTGGAAAAATTCCTTATCTGTACCAAGTAGTTCAGAACATATGCCGCCAAGCGCGCAGAGTTTATAGTCTCACAATAGAAATGAACCTTTAAGACAGCCATACGTTTTCACCGTAGATATAGTCTGAAATATCTCGTGATTGGTGTTTATCGGTCTCTCTAAGCATAGGTCATTTGGTCTTGCTTGAAATTCTTTTCCCTACTCTGCGAAAATGAAAATAAATATATTATTATAAATGATAATCGTTATAATTTAAAATCATTATAATTTCACTGAATATTTGTTTTCAATGAATGGGCCTGCTTAATTTTTATACTTTGAATATTCAAATTTTTAAACAATAGGAGAACTTTCTGTTTGAGTAAATTGTTCTTTGAATCAATTAATATTTTCTCAACTCTGTTACGTTTTTTTAAAACAATATGCCGCATCTTAGAAACAAATAAATATTTCTTTATTTTTCTTACACTATACTTCTTCACATTACGAAACTCAACTATCATATCAAATACTTATTTATTACAGTCAATGACAAATCTTTTTTGCTGAACGAATATTTTACAGTTTAAATTTTCTTAATATACGGAAAATTTATTTTAATCTTCAAAATAAAACCTAAATTATTTGAAATTTTCCCAGAAATCTACTTCATAGAACTTAAAAAATCTCCAGCGATTTCAAGAAATATGTTGACCTGAGGTCAGTACATTGAAAAACTTAAAGCGTGTTTCAATAAAGGCTTAGAATCTCCTCTTCGAAATGAGACGAGGGAAATAATGAATTAAAAAAAAAGCAATATAATTATAAAAAATGATGGATAGAATGTTCTCGAATTATAATGAAAAATGTGGAGGCCTGACCAAGACGAATATATATATAATTTAAAAAAAAGTTAAACAACCACCGCAGGGTACCACTAAGAGCAACTGCCATCTAAAAAAAAAAATGTCAATAGCCCTCAGTAGAATCGCGGTAAAATACACCTATGGCCACGTCTCACATCCGTGAGATGGGTGGTCACAGGGCACGACAAAATCACAACGACAGGCCGGCGAAAACCTCGTGTGTCCTGAGGACACGAAGCGACCCAAGGATGACAGCCTTCTGCATCCATCCCGCAAGTGCCCTGGCATATTTTTGGCACGTGGGTATGGCTTTAAGGTTACGAACCAGTGATAATTTCGCACCTCCGAGAGCATCTATCACAAGGACAATTACTTGTACCGAATATTTTGGGTACAGTCGTTGCAGCTCTCTTTTAAGGTCTTGATACATCTCCTCTTTTTATTTCTCCTTTGCAGTGATGTTGTATTCGGATGGAGCCGAGAATTCGATCAGGAATATAGTACGTTTCTCGAAGTCATGGAGAACAATGTCAGGCCTCGAGTGCGCAACGGAGACTGCTGCCCGAAAATCGTAGTTCCAGAAAATCTGGCACAGAGGTGGTAATAAAGTACTCTTAGGGCCGCATTATGTCTACAGATATACGTTGTTCCTGCGTGGGTCAGACACCCCGATAGTATGTGTTCTAGGTACTCAGCGTGTGCATGACACGCTCTGCACCTATCACTGGGAACTTCTTGACATAAAATGCGGGCGCGGTATGCTAAGGTGGAGATTACACCGTCCTGGCATGCAAAAATAAAGCCCTCTGTACCTGAATTGAGCCCTGATGATTTGAGGAAAGCAAAAGTTTGCTCCTTCGACAAGGACTGTTTTTCTACATTTCTGTGAAAGTTTCCGTGCATTTGCTCCTGCACAGCTTTCAGGCGTGAAGCATCTAGATGGAGTAATGCACTTTCCTCACTGCTGATGTTAAAATTTAGGCCAAGGGTCTCGGCAGCTTGCTCCGCGGCTTTGTAAAGGAACGCTCCTTCGCCAATCATCTCGTGGTTTCTGACCATCTTCAGGAGAGGATCTCTGCCATTCGCAACGATGTAAGCTGTACTCAGAACAATTTGGTTATGAAGACACTGGAGATTCATAAGTCCACGTCCGCCTTGACGGCGTGAAATGTATAATCGCGGAACTGACGAATTGATATGCAAGCTTTTATGCATATGCATGATCTTACGCGTGGTGACATCAAGGGCCTGAAGCTCGTTCTTCGTCCATTGAACCACCCCAAACGAGTAGAGTAGAACCGGGACGGCAAGCATGTTAGTCGCAGATACCTTGTTCAATGCCGACAGATTGGAAGACCAAATCTGTCGATGCAGATGATTGTATCTGCTTCGGAGAGACTCCTTCACTGATGTTACGTCCTGAATGCGGCTTTGAGGCACGCCCAGGTATGTATAGGTCTCTCCATTGTCAAGATGTCTAATAACACTTATATCCACAAGCTCAGGGTCCTTGGGAATGCCAGTAATCTTTCCTTTCTTCAAATGAATTTTGGCACACTTGTCCAAACCAAAGTCCATCCCAAAATCTCCTGTGTAGTTCTTGATAATGTTTATAGCAGTTTGAAGTTTGCTTTTACCAGCGGCATAGACCTTCAGGTCATCCATATAAAATACATGAGTGACCTTATGCTCACGCTGATTAGTATCGCCACAGAGGTATCCAGGAGAATTTCTTAGTGCGAGAGATAGAGGCAGAAGTGTGATGCAAAAAAGCGAAGAGCTCATACTATCCCCTTGAAACACGCTCCTCTGGAAGGTGACGTTGTTCGTCGTCAGAATATAATTCTTAGATGAGATGGTAAATCTAGTTTTCCAAAGAGGCATCAATCTCTCTATGGATCTCACTATCTGTGGATGTACCATCAAGCTCTCCAACAGACAGATGATAAGTCTATGAGAGCGTCTTTACAGACACACCTGTCAATCAGCAGGTGCTCTTGACAGCCTGCTACACCTTTTTTCGAGCCACGTTGTTCGTACATCTCTCGCCATACAGGCTCAATTCGTCGAACAATCCTGTTGTTTAGAACAGCTGTAAAGATCTCATCCAGTGTGTTCAAACAAGTTATTGGCCTGTAATTTTCTGTTTTGGACAAGTTGCCTTTTTTCGGTAGGTGTATAGTGCGTCCTAACATCAGCCACTGCGGAATGGGCGTCTCCGAGTTCAAATATGAGGTGAATATGCGGGCCGAATGTTGGTGCATAGAAGTAAACTTCTCCCACCAAAAGTTCTTGATACAATCTGGTCCAGCACCGGAAAAGTTCTCCGTGCCTCTAAGTGCTTTTTTCACCTCTTCGACAGTGGCTGATGGGCACTCTTTCTCAGATTTTATGAGGCTGTCGCAAAACTCCTTGAAGCTAATGATATTGTCAGTATCTTCTTTCAACTCCAGTGTTTTCGGGATCTTGTACACCTCTCTCCAAGAAGTCTCTATCTCTTTGGGCTTGGGTATTTTTTTTTACAAGAACAAAGGGATCACTGAAGAGGCGTGATGGGTCAGCGAGAAACTGTTAATTCTCCCTGATCCATCTCTCCCTCTTCTGTATTCTCCTCCTTGCGTCAGATAACAGCCTTATTTTGTCAACAATATGCTGCCTGATGTCAGCGGCTTTGACTTGTTTAGTGTGTGATCCAAGGTCCTTAGTTCTTGGGCGAACTTTCGAACCCTTTCCGTGAACGGTCTACCAGATGTTATGTAGTCAATCACACATTGAACACGGGACGCATTCTTTCTTGCCCATCCAATTTTCTTGCTCAGTTGATACATGCGTCTTCTTGTCTTTTGATCCATCGTCGGTTTCAGCCTTCGATTTGAATCAGCTAAAGCTCTCGTAGCAACATAAACTGAGCAATTGATGGTCCAGAGGTCGGACTCTTGCGAGATATCTCCACGAAGGGAGGCATCCATTTCAGCCAGATCTTGGGGCTTAAGAGGAACTTGCATGTTGATGTTCCTCCTTGTACTGAAATTGCGATCATCTTCCAGAAGGTGCCTGCTTTCTGCGGTTGGTCTTAATGTCGTTTCATCTTCGTCTGCAGCTTGTTTAAGCAGCAGTTGAGGAAGCGCTCCGCGTACATATCCATTTTTCCGGAGGGAGTCGGCTTAATTTCGCAAAGACTGATGCGAAACGTGCTGAAGCTCCGGGTATTTCTGGCACCACAGAGTATGCATACGCGCCATAAAGCCTCCGTGAACAGGGATAATGCTGGCATCGTAGCTGTCTAGCACGTCATTCTCAAGTTGATCCGTCCACTCAATGTGGGCGTTTCGCCGGTTCGTCGTCGTGTTTCCATCTAAATTATTTCCAGCACCCCGAAATCTAGGATGATCGGCATTGTTTGCCAATCCATTGTCGGGTGCTCTGCGCGTTCGATCGTTTTGAACCGCATCTACAACATTTTGGTGGTTTGGTGGTTTCATTGTTGTTCCCACGAGTAGCTAGGGAAAGAGTTCGTCCATCCTTGTAGAGTCCCGCGTGCAAGGATAAGGCTGATACTCTGAGAGGTCGCCGGTATCCCAGAGTCACCGTTAAAGGCACCTCACCCAGGTGCCATGCAGCTTTCGGCACGGTTCTTACACCTTCGCTTAGGGGTTGTTCCTTTGGGACCATCTCTGGACAATCGTCCGCGACTGCTCATTAATTATTGTAACGGTATTCAGCAGAAACCCTTGGTACAAGGACCCTCTATCCGCAACCCGAGGACGCGTTCGGTGGCTTTGTCATAAGCCCTTCTGTTCTATTCCAAAGGAATCGAAATCGCAACCGAATTTATATATATATATATATATATATATATATAATTTGAAAAAAAGAGTTAAACAACCACCGAAGGGTCCTACTAAGAGCAAACGCCATCTAAAAAATGTCGATAGCCCCCAGTAAAACCGCGGTAAATCACACATATGGCCACGTTCACAACCGTGAGATGGGTGGTCACAGGGTACGACGAAATCACAACGACAGGCCGGCGAAACCCTCGTGTGTCTTGAGGACACGAAGCGACCCAAGAATCACAGCTTTCTGCATCCATCTCGCAAGTGCCTTGGCATATTTTTTGCACGCCGGTATGGCTTTAAGGTTACGAACCAGTGATAGTTTCGTACCTCCGAGAGCATCAATCACAAGGACAATTACTCGCACCGAATACTTTGGGTACAGTCGATGCAGCTCTCTCTCTCAAGGTCTTGATACCTCTTATCCTTTTCTTTCTCCTTTGCAGTGATGTTGTATTCGGACGGAGCCGAGAATTCAATCACGAATATAGTTGTTTCTCGAAGTCTTGGAGAAAAATGTCAGGTCTCCAGTGAGCAACGGAGACTGGTGCCCGAAAATCGTAGTTCCAGAAAATTTGGCACTTCTCATTTCGGACAATTGATTCTATATCCCTTGGAGCGTTCGGCAGGGCAGAGTCGCGACCAACACCGTAAGAGCGACAAAGATGGTAATAAAGTACTCTAAGGGCCGCATTTTATCTATAGATGTACGTCGTTCCTGCGTGGGTCGGACACCCAGATAGTATTAGTTCTAGGTACTCAGCGTGTGCATGACATGCTATGCACCTATCACTGGGAACTCCTTGACATAAAATGCGGGCACGGTATGCTAAGGTGGAAATGACACCGTCCTGGCATGCAAAAATAAACCCCTCTGTGCCTGAATTGGCCCCTGATGATTTGAGGAAAGCAAAAGCTTGCTCCTACGACAAGGTCTGTTTTTCTACATTTCTGTCAAAGTTTCCGTGAATATGCTTGTCAAGTAGCTCTAGGTGAAATTTTCCAAACTCTGCTTTCTTTACTTCGGCTTTTAGACGTGAAGCATCTAGATGGAGTAATGCACTTTCCTCACTTCTGATGTTAAAATTCAGGCCAAGGGTGTCGGCCGCTATCTCCGCGGCTTTGTAAAGAAACGCTTCTTCGCCAATCATCTCGTGATTCCTGACCATCTTTAGGAGCGCTCTCTAAATTTCTTGAAGTGATTATTCAGCACCAACCCTGGAGCGAGTGCTATATCAACACCGTTGGAGCGATTATGTGTGTCCAGTGGAGCGAGAAGCGTCGCTCCTTCCGTTGGTGTTACATGCCGATCGCTCCAACGTGAGCTATCAATGTGTGAAGTAGTTCCAACCGTAGTGAACATGCAGTACGTCGCCCCTACACCAGCGCAGTGTGATCTTCACGCAGTGGCGGGAAAGGGAAGTGGGGGGAGTAGGCTGCATAGCGTCATTTTCACGTAGTTTTCCATTTTCATGCGAAAGTGTTAAAGTGTGCAACAGTTCAATTTTCGTGATAGTGATCGACGCGACGCTTCGCAAAGTTTAGCGATTTCCAGAAGGAATTTTCAAAGTGAATTAAGGTGTTTGGAAGTGTGATCCAGAAATTAATACTTCTGCTTTGATAATGATAAGTATCTTGTGATATTATTATTTGTATATGCATGTGCACGGCTGATTGAATGGGACCCTGTTTTTCGATTTTTTTTGGAACTGCTCTTGTATTTCAGTCTTTTCCAAGCTCTGAATTCGGGCGCGTCCGTTTAAAAGTTACTAAAAGGTTCAAGGTTTCCTAAAAATGTAGGCTATTCATGAATAAAATTAAGGGTAGGGATCAATGTGTAATTGGAATTTGTATTTGTTGTATAGGATTATTGCAAAACTCCTGAGGATTCAGCGGATTTCCTAGAGTCCAAGGGTGTGTACGGTAAAGCTATCGATGCTTTGAAAGGTAAGTTACTCTTATATCTATACTATTTGATTTGGCTTTCCCAAAAAGGAATTTTTGAAAGTCACTTCTATATTAAGGATGAGTGGCGGTCAACCTAACCTAGAATTTGTAACATTTATTCGAGAAAAGTGTTTGATTACTGGTTGAAAATTTATCTTTGTTATTTACATTTCATTTTGTGGAAAATTCGTCCTGTCGGTAGAAAATTATTCATTCTGGTTGGAGGTCCTTTTTTGTGGTATGAAATTTCACTATTCCACTTACAGTTTCTTTATTCCACTGGAAAGATAAATTTCTAACCAAAAATGGGATGTTTTTGGTTCCAGTCACAAAAACTTTATTTTTAAGAAAATAGTCACATTTTCAACGACAGGTATGACTTTTAATCTGGAAAAATGCACTTTCAGCTACAAAAGTGGAATTTTTAAGACAAGCCATTAATTTCCAAGAAAAATAATGAAACTGTAACTGAAATAGTAAAATTTTATACCACAAAAAAGAACTGAAAGTGCTCCATTTTTAGTTAGAAATTTATCTTTTTTATTTGACAATTTATGTAAGTTTGTAGAAAATTCTTTTTTTTGGGTAGAAAAATAATCACTTTTCGTTGAAGTTTCTTTTTTTTGTGGTATAAAATTCAACTATTCCAGTTACAGTTTCATTTTTTCATTAAAAAATGTATCTTTTTGCTTTAAAATTCCACTTCTGTCGTTGAAAGTGCATTATTCTACTCCGAAAGTCATAACTTTCATTTGAAATGTAGCAATTTTCTTGAAAAGGAAGTTTTTGACTGAAAGTTGCAGTGTTCCATTTTTGGTTGGAAATTTACCTTATTTGAGGCATCTAGAGCAAGGGTCGGAAAATTATCAATGTCCAGGAAAAGTGCGATCGAAAAACAGTCGAAGCAAGAAAAAGATAAGTTTCGTTCACCTGTAAAGACGAACAGATTGAAGTTGGAGGAAAAGAGCGACAACGGAGTCACTCTTTTTTCCGGACTTTATTGTGTTCGTCTCTACCGCGAAGCAAAACTTGTCTTTTTCTTCCTCCAACTATTTCGATTTCCATCTATTCGCAAAGGGTTGTCATTCAGTTCTTTAGCATTCACAGAATATTTAGGGAGTGTTTAAATACCTGTACAGAATCGATAAGTTAAAGTAAGTTTATTTATCGGTTTGATAAGTTCATGTTCCAATTAATGCAAAAATGTTTCTCTAAACTTGTTTTTGAATTGTTTATTAGTGATAGAATTTCACAAACTTAACACGATTTTTTTAAATTTGGGAAAACGTCTACGACGCTTTAATAAATATAAATTTGAATAAATCAATGGAATAAAATAAATAAAATATAAATATTTGTAAAATAAATATTCAAGAGATTCCAAAATTTTACGATACTATACGAAGTTGTACCTTGAAAAAAAAGCAAATCATTCAAGCAAAAACTTTTATTAAAAAATGTACGCTGTCAACTAGCATGTCCAATTGGTTTTCCTTACCATTTTTTCACTCAGATTTCTAATTGAACAGTCCAATTGTAAATCCAATTGGTTTCTTTCAGCAGAGAAGACACAGAAAATACATTAAATCACAAGAAATTCATCAAACAGCAGATTGAAGTACAAAAAAATTTAGAAGTACAAGAAAGTAAAACTACACTGCAGTCCCGCTTTACCAGCCGTGTCGAAAGTACCCTCAGTGGCCTCGAGGGTGAATCGGGACTCTCGAAACCATAAACAATCAGGACTGTATGATATGAACCATTCTTGTCAGAATTTTGTCCCAAAAAATATTTTCTTTGTATTTTTGCCATTTTGGTTTTATAATATCATAATGAACATGGAAATGTTTGTGCTCGAAAATCAAACTTAATCGAAGTACCTTGTTATGAGTATGTACGTACATATAACAGGGTGGCTATTTTAATGGAAGAAAAAAGTTTGCGGTCATTTCCCGGGTTTTTTCGGTTTGCAAACATTTATCACGGTCAATAAAATTAAAAAATTTGAACTGTGAAGCTGAACATTTTTCCATTTGAAGAATAAAAAGAAATTACAAATCAAAGCACTCAAAGTGGAACTCTTGAATTTTGAACTTTTTAATTGAAGTTTACGTTTTTTATTTCAAAAATTTTGTATTCAAATTATCAATAATTCACACGTATAAAATAGAAGGTTCTAACACTTTTCAATCACACAATTTTAAATGAAATGCAGATAAAATGCAAAATTTAGAATGTCTAACTTTTGTAAATTATGGAGTTCGAAAATTCAGATTAAATTTCAAAATTATAAATCCACGGTGGAATTTTTAATGTTCAAAATTAAAGAATCAATCAATGCACTTCGAAATTTTCGAAAGTATATTATTTTAACAAATTTTAAGCTAGAAACAATGAAACATTGAAAAATAAATAATTAAAATTTTTTTAAATGAACAATTCGCAAATTAGAAGTGGAATTCTTCAATAAAAACAACAGAATAAAAAAAAATTAATAAATTTGTTATTGTAAAAATGTCAATAGCAAAATTTAAAAAAAAATGTGTTTTCAATTTTTTTCCCCACCACGTTACAGACTTCAATAATAACAACTACTAATCTAAAAAAACTAAAAAATAATAAACTGAAAATTTGTTTCGAACACTTTTTTTTCTCAAAATTCCGCTATGTTAATTTGTACATTAACAAATTTAGTTATTTTTATTGAATCCTACAACGCTGTAGGGAAATAAAAAATTTCCTCGAAGCCTGTAACGCGGAGGGAAAATTTTTTTTCTTAATTTTCCGATCGGAATTTTTACAATAACAAAATTAGTTGTTTATATTGAAGCCTACAACGCTGAGGACGGACAAATTTTCTCAACATTTATTTTTTTTTTCAATTTTACTATTGAAATGTTTAAAATAACAAATTTTGTTGTTTTATTGATGCCTATAACGCTGTGAGGGGAAAAATTTTCGCAACATTACTTTTTTTTTTTATTTTGCTATTGAAATTTTTACAATAACAAATTCAGTTTTTTTTTCATTGAAGCCTATAACGGCCTGGGGAAAAAACGAATTTATGAGACAAATTTTTTCCCCACAACGTTATAGGCTTAATAAAAAACAACTAAATTTGTTATTGTAAAAATTTCGATAGGAAAATTTTGAAAACAAATTTTTCGAAACCATTTTTTTATCCCGCATAGCGTTATAGACTTCAATAAAGAAAAACTAAATTTGTTATAGTAAAAATTTTGGAAACAAATTTTTCGATAATTTTTGTTTTCCCTCACAGCTTCAATAGAAGCAACGAAGTTTGTTATTGTAGTAATTTCAATAGCAAAATTAAGAAAAAAAATTTGTTTAGGGAATCCCCCCCCCCCCCCTCGCAGCGCTGTAGGCTTCAATAACAACAAAAAATTATGTTATTGTACAAATTTCTATAGCGAAATTTGGAGGAAAAAAAATGTTTGAAACAAATTTTCAGTTTATTATTTTTTATTATTTTTAGTTTAGTAGTTGTTTTTATTGGAGCCTGTAACGTGATGGGGAAAAAATTTTGAAAATTTGTTTTCAAAATTTTGCTATTGACATTTGCACAATAACAAATTTTTGTTTTTATTGATGCCTATAACGCTGTGAGAAAAAAGGTTTTCTTCAAAATTTGCTTATCGAAATTTTCACAGTAACAAAAAATGTTTTTACCTAAGTATACTATAATAATGAATCTTAAAACCTCGCTGAAACACGAATTTTTCTTGAAAATTATCAAATCATTTGTGAAAAAAATTTATAGACCGGCGGAAGAGTGTCGTTGACGTTTTCCCAACTTTTAAAAAATAATTTAAAATTTGAAAAAATGTTAAACAGCTTCTAGATTTCTCAAGATTTCGATATAAAACTTTGAAGCTTTTCAAGGATGTTTTAACTATATGAAATGAAAAGAATTTAACTTCTAACTTGCGAAGTGTTCGGTTAGAAAAATTTTAATTTTTCAATTTTCAATGTTTCATTGTCTCTAGCTTAAAATTTGTTAAAATAATATACTTTCAGAAATTTTAAAGTGTATTAATTGATTATTTAATTTTGAACATTAAAAATTACACCGTGGATTTATAATTTTGAAATTTAATCTGAATTTTCGAACTCCATAATTTATAAAAGTTAGAAATGTAAAATTTAGCATTTTATCTGCATTTCATTTAAAATTGTGTGATTGAAAAGTGTTAGAACCTTCTATTTTATACGCGTAAATTATTTTTAATTTCAATACAAAATTTTTGAAATCAAAAACTTAAACTTCAATTAAAAAGTTCAAAATTCAAGAGTTCCACTTTGAGTGCTTTAATTTGTAGTTTCTTTTTATTCCTTCAAATGGAAAAATGTTCTGCTTCAGAGTTCACATTTTTTAATTTTATTGACCGTGAAAAATGTTTGCAAACCGAGAAAACCCGGGAAATGACCGAAAATTTTTTTCTTGCATTAAAATAGCCACCCTGTTATATGTACGTACATACTCATAACAAGGTACTTTGATGAAGTTTGATTTTCGAGCACAAACATTTCCATGTTCATTATGATACTATAAAATCGTAATGGCAAAAATACAAAGAAAATATTTTTGGGACAAAACTCTGACAAGAATGGTTCATATCATACAGTCCTGATTGTTTACGGTTTCGGGAGTCCCGATTCACCCTCGAAGCCACTGAGGGTACCCCCGACACGGCTGGTAAAGAGGGACTGCAGTGTAGTTTTATTTTCATTTTCATTTTAGTTTATTATAAATCCTACAGTCCTAGGACCAATTACAGGATTACGTGTAATCTTACATTAAATATTTAATATTACTCTTATAATTAGTTTATCATATTGGTATAAATGACGGCTTATTTAAAAGAAAATACGTTGCTCAATTACATACAATGCATAACATATTCTCTTATGGCTTGAGTAAATGCATTAAAGGAAATGTACTGTAAGTCTATACGAGAGTCACTATGCATATTATAGATCGTACACATTCGTTGAATTGGAGTTCTAGATCCGGAGCTATGTAGATACAATGGTACACTGGCACGAGCATAATATTGAGTTACTGCAAATGGAATCTGACTCAGAAGAAATGGACTATCAATGTTGTTTTTCAAGATTTTAAGGAGAAAAATGATCATACTAACAGCTCTTCGATTCTCTAATGTCCACTCATTGAACCTATTACATAATTGCTGGTAGTCTGAGCCCGGAGGTAAGAACTGGCCAACAGCTTTCCAATTCAAAAACTTTAAAAACCTCTTCTGGCATTTTTCTATAGCCTCCATTAAATAGCGAGTATCAGTGTACCACACCACCATTCCATACTCTAGCCTGGATCTCACCAATGAGTAATACAGCATTTCAAAAGTACTTGGTCTATTAAACCTTTTACACGCTCGAAATAAAAATCCCAGAGATCGATTAGCCTCTCTAACCATATTATCAATGTGCGTATTAAATTTTAAGGTACAATGTAGATAGATACCCAGATCTTTAGTTTGTGAAAGTCGCTTGAGAAGCTCATCACCGATTTTGTAATGATATTCAATTAGATCAATTTTGCGCGAGAAGGTTATGACCTTGCATTTATCAGGATTTACATCAAGCGAGTTTCCTGCACACCATGCTACAAAATTGTCAATATCAAATTGCAAGTCCGAACAGTCTTCCATACAGTTTATAGCTTTAAACATCTTCGTGTCATCGGCATACAACAACAAATGTTTCTTTATTGAGAGGCCAACATCATTCATATAGAGTACAAATAAAAGTGGACCTAGATTTGAACCCTGAGGCACACCTGAAGTTGGAACAAATGTGTATGAAGAGTGCCCATTATATTGCACAATCATTTTCCGGTCACTGAGATAAGAGTCAATAATCTTGAGAACTTCATCCGGTATTCCCAGCTTATTTAAATCAATCATGATTTTACTGTGACTAATGCAATCAAAGGCCTTAGTAATGTCAGTGAAAAATACATCCACCTGTCTATTGCATATTAAAGAAGTTTCAATTATTTGTAATAATGTAACAAGATTAGTTAATCTTTTTGGAACAAATCCATGTTGAGAAGAAGAAAGAACAGGGCTCAGATAAGACCAGATGATCTCACTCAAGAACATTTCTAGTACCTTGGAGAAATTGCACAACAACGCAATTGGACGGTAATTCTTAATTTGGGACTTGTCTCCCTTTTTAAATACTGGGCAAAGTTTTGTGTATTTCCACCGATCCGGAAACCTTCCTTTTGAGAATGATAAGTTAAATATAATACTTAATGGCGCTGAAAGTTCTTTAGCACAAGTTTTAATCAGGGAAGCTGGGATGTTATCAAGGCCAGACGAGAGTTTTTTCTTTAACTTACCTATTGCTGTCCGCACTTGCAGTTCCGATATATCAACCCCATTCCCCTAGGAATGAGTAGAAACATGTAATGATACCTCTAGGCAACTCAGAAGAAGGCTTATAAACACTTGAAAATAAGTCAGCGAATGAATTGACAATATCTTTTGGACATGAGATTTCATTGCCATCAAAATGCATAATACCAGGAATTCTGGAAACTCTATTGAAATTATTAACATGTGTCCATAATGAAGATGGTGACCTCTCAATATCCAACTCTATCCTGTTTAAATACTCATTGTATTTCTGTTTAATTTTACATTTTAGTTGTTTTCGAAGAGTCAGAAATACTTGATTGTGATATTCATTACCGTATTTATTATAATTAACTCTGGCGTTCTCTTTACGTTGTAAATTTATCATATTCTCAAACGTGTACCAGGGAGGATATTTCATTTTCTTAGAATTAAAAGAGTATGTACCAATCTCATCATCGAGAATTTCATATAATTTGTTGTAGAATAGGTCAAGTACTAAATTAATATCCTCACTTTGGCTAAGAAATTACCCGTCCATATTATTTGATCGGTTCTTAACACCAATGTAGTCACAGCCTTTAAATTTGTATCTTTTAATTGACAAATTGGTAAGCAGTTTGGCCCTGGATGATGAGTCAGGTATAAAAGCTTCAAATCTCACTATCAATGGTGGATGGTGACTATAAACAGGAAGTATTGGAATTATTTCGTTAGATACCTCACATGGAAAAGAAGAAATGACCACATCTAGATATCGTTCATTAATATTGCGAATATCATTATGTTGTGATAGGTAATTGATGTCCATAAACATATTTAGCAAAGAAGATTTCGCATGAAATATCCCGTGATTTACAAAATTGACTAATTTTGGGATATTGAAGTCTCCGATGTATAGAATATCACATCCCCAGACGGTTGACATACCGGGCAGGGCCTCAAAGAGTTCCTCAAGCTCAGAAGGAGATATATCAGGTGGAATATAAGTAGCAAACAAAATGAATTTTTTACCCTCGTATATAATTTTAATAGCCAATGTATTGATTCTGGCAGAAGCTGAAATAAGAGTAGAAATATCGATATTACCAGAAGTAATAATAGACTTTACTGCCACAAGAACACCACCCCCAATCCTGCTCAGTCTGTCATCCCTATAAACACAAAATAAATCAGTATCGAATAATTCGGATGTACGTACATTCTGTTTTAGCCAGGTTTCAGTGAAAATCAAACAGTCAAATTTGGTAACATCTGGTGAATGTAACAATTCGCTAGTTTTTTTATTAAGCCCCCTTACATTCTGGTAGTAAATCGTGAAATCATTTAGTAAATTTAGATCAATGGTATGTGAAAAATTGAAGCCTTTAGCTACATAATTACTGTTCAGTGTTACTTCCGTGATTGTTGTTCCTAAGTTTTGTTCAGAGCAGACAACATCCTGATGTTCACTATCTTCGGCTCCCCGTGAATCTCCTTGATTTTCAAATTGGTTTCTCCTCTCTTTCGGCGATCGTTTAGCAGTGCCAGAACCTCCTTGTATCGTGCTCTCTGAAGAGGAGTACGGTCCTGTGCCAGGATTATTGTAGTGCTGTCTCTTGTTACTTGTGTCTTTTTCCATTCCCAGTACCTCTGTTGTATGTTTTGCGCAATTTTCTCCTCGGTAAAGATTAGCCTGATGGGACGAGGTAGTCCGAGATTCTGTGGATTTTTACCAAGTCTAAAGAGTTCCATTTTGTTCGGGTCGTAAGAGTTGTAAAATACTTTAATAAATTCCTCATTTTTTTTTTACTTTCTTTACTTACTACTTTCTACTTACTACTTTCTTTACTTTCTTTACTTTCTTTTACTTCTAATTTTTTTTTGTATTTCAATGTGCTGTTTGATGAATTTCTTGTGATTTAATGTATTTTTTGTGTCTTCTCTGCTGGAAGAAACCAATTGGATTCACAATTGGATGGTTCAATTGGAAATCTGAGTGGAAAAATGGCAAGGAAAACCAATTGGACATGCCAGTTGACAGCGTACATTTTTTAATAAAAATTTCTGCTTAAATGATTTGCTTTTTTTCAAGGTACAACTTCGTATAGTATCGTACAATTTTGGAATCTCTTGAATATTTATTTTATAAATATTTATATTTTATTTATTTTTTTATTTCATTCATTTATTTAAATTTATATTTATTAAAGCGTCGTAGACGTTTTCCCAAATTTAAAAAAATCGTGTGAAGTTTCTGAAATTCTATCACTAATAAACAATTCAAAATCAAGTTTAGAGAAACATTTTTGCATTAATTGGAACATGAACTTATCAAACCGATACATAAACTTACTTCAACTCATCGATTCTGTACAGGTATTTAAACACTCCCTAAATATTCTGTGAATGCTAAAGAACTGAATGACAACCCTTTGCGAATACATGGAAATCGAAATAGTTGGAGGAAGAAAAAGACAAGTTTTGCTTCGCGGTAGAGACGAACACAATAAAGTCCGAGGAAAAGAGCGACTCCGTTGTCGGTCTTTTCCTCCAACTTCAATCTGTTCGTCTTTACAGGTGAACGAAACTTGTATTTTTCTTGCTCCAACTGTTTTTCGATCGCACTTCTCATTGATAATTTTCCGACTCTTGCTCTAGGTGCCTCATTTAGTTGACCATTAAGGTAAATTTGTGAAATATCCGCCTTTTTCGGTAGAAAATAATTTACTTTTGGTTAGAGGTTCTTTTTTTTTGTGGTATGAAATGTAACTATTCCTCTTACAGATCCTTTATTTTACTGGAAAGATAAATTTTTAACCAAGAATGAAATGTTTGAAGTTTCAGTTTCAAGAACATCATTTTCAAGAAAGTGGTTATATTTTTAACGGAAGTTTTGATTTTCAGTTTTATACAAAATAATTTTATTATATCTTATTTTTTCAGACTGGACATCAGTGAGCCTACAGTGGATGACGTATGAGCTGCCCCAATGTCTCCCTGTCATCACCTGTTGTGTAAATTAGTTGAAATTTTTATTTATAAATTTTCCTGTGATCAGAAATCTTTTCAAATAATTGTACTCCACACGGAGGAAAAAATCGCACTGTTATAGTAGGCTGAGCTCTTAATATTACAGCACGGAACTTCATGTGCGAAGTTGGTATGAATTCCTACCAATATTGGCATCAGGTTAGACAATTTTAGCATTAAATGGCTCATACCATAAAGAAACTTTGCCTTACTACGGTTGGAAGAAAACCCATCCTCTTAGGGTATGAGTACTCTTGCAAAATCGATGTTAGGCCACGCATACCGGTGCTTGCTGTGAAGCTAGGTTCGTAAGTAGGCGTCGCCTAATATCGCTTTTGTAAGAGTACTCATACTCTAATAGAGTGAGTTCTTTACAAATAAAGCAAGGCGAAGTTCGAGCTATTTTCTCGAGGGATAACGGCTTCAAAAGCATTGAATGAAACCTGCGACAAAAGCATGACTAGTGTTCTTACTATTATAGCCATATTTTTTTCTCCGTGCAGAGATGTTTTTTGTCTGAAATTTGATAAAAACGCTACCAGCAATTGAAAACTACAATTATTCGACGAGAATTGTAGTTTTCAATCGCTTTCAACGTTTCAATCCAACTTCAGATAATTAATGTCTCTTGGATTCACTGTGTATTTGTAAATTTACTTATAATAGTAACAACTTTTAGTTCATATCAGGTTGCACAGTCTTCCCCTTTTTTTCTCAGTTTTACCTTTTTTTCTTGAAATTCCCCTTTTTCCCCCTATTCTCAAAAAACTTCCCCTTTTCTCTGTAAATATACGATATTTAAAATTGTACACATTATTGAATAATAACTAGAGCAATTATTGCATTCAAATAAATTATATATGAATAAATAAGGTACACGTTTCGAGTGCAGACCATCAACAATAAATGCTCTTAAAAGAAATTAGAAGATGAAACATTTTAAAGCAAGTTCAAAGTTCAAAGTTAAATACTTAATTCAAAAACGGAATATATTCGGAAATTCAACTATTTTGTTGCAAGTTCAAATTTCGTTCAAAATTTATATTTTCTGGCCGAAAGTTGGTTAAAAATTGAACTATTTGGTTACAAATATATTTATTTTGTTGAAAAGCTGTCTTTTTTGTTGAAAATCAAACTACTATGTTAAAAATTAATTTTTTCAAAATTCAAATTGCAATTTTTGAATTAAAATTATTTTTTGTGTTGAAAGCTTATATTTTTGAGTTAAACATTCGAATATATTGTGGAATGTCCTTTTTTTTGCTCAAAAATTCGATAATTTAGTAGAAAATTGGTTTTTTCATTTGGGAAATAGTTTCTTCAAATGAAAATGTAGCAATTCCATTTTTGGTTCAAAATTGATCTTTTTTATTTTAAAATTTTTTTTCTCTATTGACTAAAAAATTTTTTTTGGTTGAGAACTCAACTCTTGTTCAAAATTCGAATTTTGAACTACTTTGTTGAACATTCATCATTTCGATGTCAAAAATGAGGGTTTTTAACTAAAAATTTCAATTTTTGGTTGAAAATTAACTTTTTCATTGAAAATTTATATTTTTGGGTAGAAAAATCAACTGCATTGTAGAAAATTCTTCTTTCAAGCTTCAAAATTCAATAATTTGGGCGAAAATTCAGTTTTTTCAATTGAAAATTAATTTTTTGAAACGAAAATGTATCTTTTCGATTTTTTATTACTTAGTATTCTTTGAACATCGTATCGTGATTTTTTGAAATGTTCATGCACAAAAAATTACATTTACAAATTGTTTTGGAAAAATGTAATATATATGTTCACGGAAAAAAGTGGATATTTGGATTCACTTTCATGTATTGTTAACTTGAAATTTACTTGTTCGCATTGTACAATAAACAATTCAAATAGTTTTTGATACTGAATGAGATAGTGATCTCAAAATATATAAACCCTAAAGTCAGCATTTCTACTTTAAATTGTGAGAAGAAAGATTACTAGAATAAATAAATTCAATAACTATTTGAAATAGTACAGTTGAACATCTAAACTGTATAAATAACTAATTTTCATAGTAAGCCAAGAATTGTGTGTTCGACTTTTGCAAGTGAGGTCGATCTCCTTTTTCGCATTGCAATGAGCACTGCGCGAGATTGTTAGCCTTACGATTTGAAATTGTGAGTAAGTTTAGTGGCACAACTAGATACACTCGAAGTCCAAAGACACGAGCTCCAGAGATAGGAGCGCTCCAGAGATACGATCGTCTCGACTCTAAAGATGCGAGCGGAATTTTTTCCCCTCTACCCCCACCATTTTCGAATTGCGTACGCGCGCATGCGCGTAGTAGGCCTGGGTGCGTTCTCATGTATTACCCCTGAAATCTAAACGTTGCAGAGTGTACGTGTAGGCCCCTCCGCAAAGTTTTTTAGGCTGTCCGTTTGAAATTAAGAAAGAAGTATGACTTATAACTTGCTCAACAGTGAAACAACAGATTTTCGCTTCTTGATATATAAGACAGCAAGTTTGAGCGCGCCTAAGGCGCGCACCGGTTGAATCAGGCGCTTCGCGCTCGATTAAGCATTCATCTCGCGCTTCGCGCTCGATAATATATTCACTTGCGCTACGCGCTCGGACACATTTGCCTGACGCTTCAAGCTCGGTTCCTCGGGGTTTTCGTACTTCGTGTGCTCGCTATTTCGCGCTTCGCGGGCTAACACTCTCTTAGTTAGCTTCATCGTTATGACCTGCTTTTGGTTTAATTATGTACGTTTTACATAGAAAGAGAAAGTAATTTACTTAAGGTTCTATCGACCTTACGGAACACATTCTCATCAAGACACTCGCGCTTCGCGCTCAATATTTAGTTTTAAAAATATGTAAACCTTGCGCTCCACGCTCGTTTCTGTTCATCGTTCAATGCAGGCCTGCCCAACCTGGGGAAAACTGCTCATTCACTACATGTTCCGTTTCCACCACCACGGGCCTCTACTTGCTTCTAGAAGGGCGTGGTAATGGTTCGGGGCACGTGCCGCATGACATAGTTTGACGAATCCAGGATCGCAGATACGTTTTAAAGTAGGTGCTTTGGGGCGACTAAGTTGAAATATAATTTTTTTATTTGAATGCTGGTAAATGAACCTCAAATGAAACAGAAGCGTATACTGACATCCTGCGGTGAAAAATGTAATGTTTTTTTTACAGGAATATGATTTTATTAATAATGCAACAATTGAAAAACATGAATCGTAATTATATTATTACATTATACTTTACAGGAACAAAAAAGGAAAATGTGTAAGCACCACAACTTTAAGTAGGAGTGTTGAATGATACTTAGTTCCAACAATTTTGACATTTCTTTGCAAAATCCAAGCCGATATTTTATAAAATGCCGTAGTCATAATAGTTCATACATTGATTTGAGTTTCTTGCAATACAGTTATAAAGTGTAGAGTATGTAATTGCCTCATTTATTTTGTACACGAAGGGAATTAAATGTATTAATTTAAAAAAAGTGTCCTAAAATGAAAGTCAAGTTCGTTAGCCAGCCATTTTGGATAAAAATTCAAAAAGTGAGCGCTGTTTCAAAATTTTTGAGACCACTTGTTTTGCAAATTTTCAAATTCTATGTATGGATATTCGTAGTACTGGAAAAGACAAATAATTTATCCTAATGCCTTTTTCTGACAAAACAAAAATTACTGGAGTTATATCATTTACAAAATTCCAAAAAACAATCAAGAAGGAACATTTTAAGCCAAACAACGCACGAGATGACAAAAATTCAAGAGAAGAAAAATGTTTTTTTATTCAACACCCTACAAAATTGTTATGAGACTTTTTTTAATTTTCTTCAAAAAACGAAAATTCAAATTTTTATCGCACAAATAATGAAAAATAAAAAATTCCATTTGCCGTTGAAAATATACAAGACACGAAAAAATATGAATAGAGAAAAACTGTGTACTCAAAAAAGATCTACAAATTTTTTCTACAAACCTACAATTTGCTTCATCTGTAGAAACCTTATTTTTTACCAAATTATAATAATTTCCTGAAATGTCAATGCTAATAAGTTGGAAAAGATTATGAATGTGTTTCAAACTGTAACCAAATTTTTACTGAAATTTTATGTAAAAAATTTATTGTAATTATTGTACCAACAAATGATATTCCGAAAAAATCCTTGTATAAAGAGTGTTGGATTTTAGGTTTAAGATTTTCATGAAAAAAACATATTATCTCATTTTTTTCAGATTTTCAACAACAATAAAATCTACCATACTACTGTAATATCGCGGCCTTTAAAATTAATTTCACGAAACCGAATATATATTCTTTTGTTTTAAACAGTTTTTATTCTAATTCAGCATACCCATATCTCATGAGAAAAATTTTATTTTTCCAAAAAATTTAAATTTGAATGACCATTCAACGCTTGTCTCATCTTAAAATATTGTGTTCTATTTTGCATTTGATATATTATTACGATGTTCAAACTATTTCTCATTTATATATCAATTACGTAAATGAATGTTGCGTTTCAAATAAAGTCGAATTAAAAATGCCAAAAATTTCATTTAAAAACATTTTTTTAAGTCTTAATTTTCAATAATAGTAAATATGTACTTTTTAGAAAAATTCATTTTATAATATTACAAATGAATTACAATTAATATATTTACTGTGTAATTTAATACTTCTGAACAAAATATTTTTCCCAAGCTCTTTAAAAAATATTAGATATCATCAGGAAGAGATTAATTAAAATAATTTTTAGTAAACATTTATTATCATTTCGTAGCTGGCCACGCTTTTCTCAGAGAAACCGCTGGCCGAGAGGTTGTCAGAAAAATCTAAACGGTTCCGTAGTTCACTTGACTAACGCGTGCGCTAGATTTAGGTTTTGGGACAGGTTTTAGGTAGCTAGGAAGGGTTCGATTCCCCAGGTGCCGCGTGAAAAATCAAAAGTGTGACAACTCGAAACTTTAATTTGAAAAATTCGAACACATAGAATTTTAAGCGGAAATTCACTAACAGGCTAGAGGTAGCTCGATAAATACTCTCGACTAACAGGAAAGTTGACTTTTACGAGGAACAACGTTTATGGAGGAAAATCCCCCCCACGTGAAACCCACAAAATTTTCAAAGTCGATTTTCTCGAAATGACTTTTTTTGAGTTGTCCCACTATTGTTCACAACGTGCGATATGTATGAGACTCTGTGCGTGCAATTGTGTAAGAATAATCTTCAATTAGGTCTCTCTCACGGATGTGAGACGTGGCCATAGGTGTATTTTACCGCGGTTCTACTGGGGGCCATTGACATTTTTTCAAGATGGCAGTTGCTCTTAGTGGTACCCTGCGGTGGTTGTTTAACTTTTTTTTAATTATATATATATATATATATATACATATAATAATTTTTTTTCTTTTCAAATTGATCGACATTTTACATAATTTTTGTTGTCGAAAGTTTAGATCTAATATATTTAAAAAAACGTGTATAGAAAGCGTGCAGTGCATATATACATATACAATTATACATATATGCGTTACACTGTAAAACTATCATTTCTGCTCCTAGAAGGAACAAGAATTACTGAGTGAAAGTGTAACCTCTACTGCCGCGAGACACGCAGTGTACAATGCGAGCTGTATCTGGCGCTCGCTACAGACAAGGGATTATAGGGTGACATTGCTAAACTGTCACTCATCCCCATTCGATCTGAATACGGATTTACAATTTCACGGAGTGAATCTTGCACTTTAATGCAGTGTTCATAGATCGTGGGAGCTAGCGGCCCCCACCACGACTCCCGTGTGGGAGCAACACACGTAAATGCCGCGTGTCGGTGTGTCCCCACTCCGTCACTTGATTCCACGCTCCGCGGCAACGAAAATTTGTCGGTCCGGATGATTTCACTGTGTCCTTCGTGCTCTTTCGTTTGATTTCGGTGGCGGCTTGGGGTCGGCCACGAAGATGGGTTCGGCGTTGGAGCCGAGGATTGCCGAGAATGCACGATTCTTAACTTGTAATTTCTCATTCTCGACGACTGAGCTATTTCCAAGATTTTTCAGCTTTTTCAGATTTGGAGAATTGGAGAATTTGGAGGTTAGAGTAGACTTTTGTTCAGCCCTATCCGACCGCGTGCAAAAGCGCTGGCTAAAGTTTGATGCCAGCCGTGAACTAATCCGCTGGGGGCGCTGCTGCGCTTCTTGATGGCAGATACACTAGGCTATGTGACAAATTCAAATAAAAGATGAAGTATTGATGAAATAAATAAGTTTAAGTGATTTATAGTGCGTGTCAAAGAAATTAATTATTGTAAAGGAGGCTTTTTTGCATTAATATGGCTGGATATACAGGTAATAGATGCGTAGTTCCGAAATGAAATTCGGGCTACGATTCCTCTTTGGAGAAAGTTCACCTTTTTTCTGCTCCCAAAGAGAGAGATTAGAAAATTATATCTAAGATATGTGTCACATTATCTAGAGCATGGTTCAATGGTATATAATATAATATTTTTCGAAAACAAATTTTCAAACCGCCTAAAATATATGCATTTTTTTTTAATTAACGCTAATCCAAAAGAGTATGAAAATATACAACTGAGAGTTCAAGTTCATTAATATCATTATCATTGTTAATTATATTATTATCACATCAATATTAGT
>CAKNXH010062034.1:23649-39499 GCA_932178445.1 Andricus quercusramuli | reverse complement strand
TTTTCACCACTGTTTCAAGGTCCAAACTGGAAAAATCGCATTAACGAGGACTAAAGACGCCAGCGTGAAATTCAAACTAATCAAGCCTAACGGCTATCTCAGAAGACGCCATTGCCATTTACGCCATTTGTCGATACACGCGCCCTCTATGACTTCACTATCCAGATATTGCATTTGAATATCTCAGATCTTAAAAATCTTATATCCAAAGATGTTGGCCGGCAATATCTCATATATTGAACAAAAATTTTCAGATCATATGCGTCAATATCTAGATATTGCGAATGAATATCCTCATTTTCATTATCTAATTTCGAATATCTAGTTTTCTCCGTGTTAATGATAAACATTTTGCTTTATAATTTGAATTGAATAATATTGAACTGGAAAAAATGTAATGAAGAAATTAAAATCGTAGACATTAGACATTCTTGAAAGGAAGATATAGCACATGAAATGTAACAGTTTTTAAGGTTAAGTTGAAAATCCGATGTTTCCCACTGCGCATGCACAAGAAGCGCGGGACTATTTAAAATGAGATAATATACACTTGCAATATTCATTATTTTGGCTGCAAATTTGTTTGTTTTTGTTTTGTGGAAAATTTTTTAATTTTTTAATATTGAAAAAATTTTGTAAAATTTGTCCGGATTCTTTGAATGAGTCTTATTGTTAGTGATCTAGATTTTAATTCGTATAAAATAGATGTGTTCCAAATAAAATTATTTTCTTTTAACATGGCATAAATTTCCATACCGAATCATTCTGCCTTGTCCCATTTACAAGAAAGTAGAAAACATATTTTCAGCCAAACACTTCACATGGAAAAAATGAGGCATACAAAATATTTTTGGAAAGATAAGCAGAACTCTGACGCAGCGATTTAGAAAATTCTCAAACTCACGATTTCCGTCGAGATTAGGGTAAATGCTATTTTGAATTTTAAAACTTATTTTTGAAAAACACCTTTTCTCTACAGTAGTCGTGTGCTTGTACCGAAATTGCCTTCAATCAATAATGATAATAATAATAATAATAGCTTAGCTCATTAGCATCACTAGTTTTTTCTTTTTTAGAGAAATATAAGAATAATGATTAAGCTAAGCTATGATATTTTTTATTACTCTTAAATTTTTGAAGTGTTTTCAAATTTGAATTATTTTTTAACCTGTATGAAACTTATCAAACTTCTAAATCTCTTTTAAGAGAATTCCAATTTTGTCTGAAATTTAAAACCAATTCTGCAAGAAATTTTAAGCCTCCTAAATATATTTTTAGTTATTTCTAATTTTCCTAAAATTCAAAAAAGTCTGTAAAATTAGAAAAATTGCCCTACAATCTTCTTGATTATTTTTTGAAAATTTTGTAAATCTCTTGAGATGTTCGGAAATTTTTTTGAATATTTCCTTCAAATTAATTCTTTAAATAAAAAACCACTTCAAATTTTCCCGTAAATCTTCACACATTTTTTTTTTGCTCTTGAAACCTGTCAGCAGTTTTAAGTAGCATCTAAACTTTTTGTTGGAAACCTAGAAAAATCTACATTTCATTGTAGATGTTTTGAAATCCTTTCAAGCTTGCAATTATTTTTTAATGTTTTTAAATCTTCCAAATATCTCTTGAACTTACTCGATTATTTTTTTCGGAAATTTGTTATTCTTGCAAAATTGAACATTTTTGCTCTAAAATCTTCTACATTCTTTTTCGAAATTTTAGGAAATCCTTTGAAATCTTTTTCGAGTTTTCTTAAAAATGATATAAACCACATGAAATATGTATCCCTTTTAAATAATAATTTAATAAATAATCAAATATATTGAAATATTCCCAAAAATGTAATTTTTAGTATCCTATAGAGGAAACATTTTTATTTTTGTTGAAATGTGAGTCAATGCCAAGTTCAAAGACAGGTATAGATTATTTTGTTCTTGGTAATGAGACCTCCGAGGCCGCTTATCTTATAAAGTAGGACGTGTCTCGCTCACCGATATTTTACTTTACTTTTTTGTTACTTTACTGCTTTGTTATTTTGAACAAAAATTTAAATAAAAAATTGCAAAAGGTTTCAAAAGATTTCCTAAAATTTTGAATAATTGCAAACTTGAAAGGATTTTGAAAAATCTAAAACGAAATGCAGATTTTTGAAAATTCCGAAAAAAAAGTTTAGAACCTTCTTAAAAATTTTGGAAGGTTTCAAGAGAATAGAAGAAATGTCTTGAAATTTCTGGAAAAAATTTTAAAAAAATATTTATTTTCTTAAATTAATTTGAAGGCATTATTTAAAGAGATGATTGAAATTTTATGAAAAATAACATTTCCGACTGAAGATTTATTTATTTATTTCCAAAAATAATCGGAAAGAGCTTAAGGTAATTTTTTCAATTATACAGATTTTTTTTCAATTTTAGTAAAATTAGGAATAATTTTAAGAGATATTTAGAAGGTTTTATAAGTTTTTTAGAAGGTTTTAGAATTATTTCTTAATTTTTTGAAAAAGAATAGAGAAGATTTTTAAATAAAAATGTTTCAATTTTGCAAAATTACAAAATGATATAAAAAATGCAAGTAAGTATAAGAGATATTTAGAACTTTTGAACAGATTTAATTATAAAAATTTAACTTGAAAATATTCTTAAAAATCTGAAAAAAATTTTGAATGCATTCAATAAAAAAAAATTTCTTAAGATTCCTGGAAAAATTGGTAATGATTTTTTTTTGTTTGAAAAATTAATATTAAGATAATATTCTAAAAAATCTGAAAACATACCCGAATTTTTAAAAAGAGAATCCGGTAGATATAAAGGCAATTTTTTGAATTTTGTTTATTGTCAAAAATAATGTTAAGATAAAATTTTGAAATATTTCAGAAAATGTCAAAAATTGTCAAAAAAGAACCTGGAAAATTTTAAGGCAATAGTTTTAATGGTTAGAAAATTTTGAGAAAAATTCGAATCTCTTTAAACGATATTTACACAGAAGGCTTAGAGATTTTGCAAGACTCAAAAATAATTTTGAAAAATTGTTTAAAGATGTAGATTTTTGAAGAAAATAATCAAGTTTTCTTAAGGTTCCTTGCAATATCAAAATGATTTTTTACTTTGAAACATAATTTTTAGAGAATGTTTAAAAATATTTGAAAAAATTTTCATGATTACAAAAAAAAAACTGAAATCCTTTTTTTTATAGATACAAGATAATTTTTTAGGCAGAAAAAATATACTAGTAATATTTCAATTTCCTAACACTTGGCTCTGTTCGCGAGGAAAGTTTTTTTAAAATCTACCGGTCTTTGATTTTTATTTTGAAAATTTTGAAATTGTCACATTAAAGAACAATTGTTTATAATAAATATTTATAATAAAATTAATAAAACTGATTATTTAAATACAAAATAGGGTTTTAAAGTGAAATGTTAAATAATTAAATCTACTCATAGAAAAAATTGATCGATTTTAAATTCAATGGAAGGAAAATTATATATAATATTATATATTGAAAATATTTCATAAATAATCAGCAATAATAGTAATCTTTTCAAGTTTGAAAAATATTTTAGTCGTAGTTTTGCACGTGCATTTAATGTACGTTTTTCCTGATTTATGTTGTTTTTATTATCAGTTTCAAGTTCGGTGTGTGTATTTGTTCTGATTTTCTAGTCCCCTCCATGTGGTAAGCACGACGTGCTTTGGCTGATGGATGGGGGAAAAGAGTTGGTATATAAGCCGTGACTGAAACAGATGAGGTTGTCTGTCTTTGAAAAAAAAAAAATGAATTTCTCAATCTTCGTCATTTTCGTTGCGATGTCGGTGGCTTTTCTCGCTGTATCTGCGGATGTAGCTTGCAATAATGGGTGTTGGCAAGGAACCTATTGTTGCCCAAACTGCCAATTCGCTCATGGTAAGTCTAAAAATATTACTAACTAAACCACAATGCGCGCCTAATAGATTGTTATTTACAGTATAATATGTAGACGCGCATCATAATTTTTTTTCTGTGAAAGGATTTGCTCAAAATGTGTTTATTACTTTATTGCAAGTGGGTCAAGATAGAATGATTCGGCATCAAGATTGGTGACATGTTTAAAGAAGATAATTTTATTTGGTACACATTCATCTTATACAATTTAAAATCTAGATCATTTTAGATTTTTCCAAATATATTATTTTCGGTATGGTAAAAAAAATTTTGATATCTTTGTCGGCACCGATAACCAAAAACTTACCACTGATAATAAGATTCATTTAAAGAATCTAGAACAATTCAACACAATTCTTTTAATATTACAAAATTTGAGAAAGAGATTGAATTATTTTAAAAGATTTTTTTAGGATTAAAAATTTTTGAAAATATCATAAAATAATTCAAAGCTTAAGAATATTTCAAAAAAATTCTGAACCCTTCGAGGACAACGATATTTTTTATTTGTAAAACGCTGGAAATTCACATTTTTTTATATAATTTGTTTATAAAGTAAACAAATATTGTGAGTGGCAATAAAATTTTCAGAAAACGTTATTGGCAATATAATTTTAGCATGTTCAGAAGAAAAAACGGTTTAATTTCGCTTCAAATAGCCCAAAATGTTCATTTGTTTATGTAATTTGTTCATAAAATAAACAAGTATTGATGGCTTGCGAAATTTTTCTTAGAAAACATCATTGGCAAAATAATTTCAGTGAGGTCAGAAGAAAAAACGATTACTTTTCGCTTAAAAACGCCCAAAATGTGCATTTGTTTATATAATTTGTTTATAAAATAAACAAATAACATTCAATAATAAATTTTTATGGCCACGTATCATCTTCACGATGAAGGTAAGCGTTTTTAGAGCAGAAATGTACTTTGAAGACGAATAACCCCTAGTGTCGATTATAATAAATAATAAACAAATAATTATTTGTTAATAAAATTTGTTTATAACAATTAACTTCGCAAGTTAACAATTTTTTAATTTTTCGCATATCCCTCTGCATTAAATCCAAGGGACAAGAAGTATAAAAAAAATTTTGTCTAGAAGATAAAAAATAAAATTTTAAAAATCTTCATTTTTTCGCTGTTTGGTATGTGCCGCGAGCCCCATGAAGTTCAACATGTATTTCCCATAAGAAAAAAAGACGTTTTTGTAAATCTTATTGAAAATCCTCAATATTATCTCAAACGAGTTGAAACTCAACATTTCTCTTCACAATTAGCCATAGAATATGAATAAAATATCACTTTTCAAATACCAACATCATAAGTCTGTTTTATAGGGTCCCAAAAAAACCCCATAAGTGAAAAAATGAGATTTGCGAGTTTTTTGCGGTAATTATTACTTTTTTTTGCGGTTTTTTCAGTGAAAATTATTTCTGACACATAAAAGATCATTTCATACTGATGATTAGATGTTCACATACATTGTTTAAACAATTTATTATTGTTTTTAACAATTTTCTCATAGAATGGAGTTAAAGAGACGCGGTTGTTTTACAAATTTTCCATTTGTTGTCCAATTTCCAATTGGAGGGAAGTGATAGTTCATCAATGTTAACAGGAGTGATTGGTTAAACAATTTATTAATAATGTTAATAATATTATTAATAATATATTAATAATATATTATCAATAATATTATAATTGAATAATGCTGGAAAGATGCGTTTTTTAAATTTCTGGCTTTTTGTCCAATTTTCATTTGGAGTGAAGTAATAATGAATTCAAGTTAACAAAATAATTGTTTAAACAAATTATTATTGTTAATGACTATCTTCATCTATATCAATACCTAATAGTTGCGGTTTTTCGGCAATTTTAACCTTTCTGTCCTTTTTTCACTCAGTGAGGTAATAATTAATTCAAGCTGACAGAAAAGTTGTTTAAACAATTTAATATTCTTTATAACTATCTTTTCTTAGATAAGTGCTAGAAAGTGGCGGTTTTTCCTAAAATCTTCCAATTTTCTTCACCTGCTTAATTACTAACAATTAATAAATAAACATTAGAGAAAGCTATATTTTAAATAATCTCGTTCCTTTTCGTGAATATATTTTTGTGAAATAAAACAGATATTTAAAATATTACTTATTATTTGTTCATAAATAAGAGGCGATGCAAAGTTAAATATTTTAGAAAAAACCGCCACTTTCTAGCATTTATCTAAGAAAAGATAGATATAAACAGTATTAAATTGTTTAAACAACTTTTTTCTCAACTTTAATTAATTACTACCTCACTACGTGAAAAAAAGGACAGAAAGGTAAAAATTGCCGAAAAACCGCAAATATCCGGCACTGATATAGATGATGACAGTCATAAACAAAAATAATTTGTTTAAACAATTATTTTTGCTGAATCTAATTAATTATTAGGTCATGCCTGATGAAAAATAGACAAACAGTTGAAAATTTCAGAAAAAACCGCAACATTCTACCAATTAAGCAAAGAGAATATTATTAACATCAATAAAAAATTTTTTAAACAATCACTCTTGTTAACATTGATGAACTATCACTTCCCTCCAATTGAAAATTGGACCACAAATGGAAAATTTGTGAAAAAACCGCGTCTTTCTAACACCATTCTACGAGAAAATAGCTAAAAACAATAATAAATTCTTTAAGCAAGTTATATGAACATCTAATCATCAGCATGGAATGGTCTTTTATGTGCCAGAAATAATTTTTACTGAAAAAACCGCAAAAAATTATAACTACCACAAAAAACTCGCGAAACCCATTTTTACACTTATGGGGTTTCTTTGGGACCCTATTAAACAAACTATGGCTAATTGTGAAAAGAAATTTTGAGTTTCAACTCGATTGGCAATAATTCAAGAAAATTTAAGTTCTGATAGAATCAGTTAATAATTAATTAATCAGTTCACACAGTATAAAAAGCAATAAACAATCATCTGTATTGAAACAATAAAATAATGTTTACTATAATGCAGACATTATATTGTCGCGTTTAATTTGAAGTACTTTTTTTCTAAACTACTCTAATATTGCTTTTCGCTGAATGTCATTCAAAGTGATTTAAGAGAAAAATTATTTTCCGAATCGTCTTCAGGAATTAATTTTGGCTTCAAAGCATCCTACAGTGAGTTTCAAAAATAATTCGGAAATCAATTTTTGTAGTAAATATGTATTAATTTTCATTATTAGTTAAATATCTAATTGTCCACCGTACATATAAAAGAGCTTAGTTCGTGTTTGCGATTTTTATTCGTTGTAGATAACAATTATAATTTTAGATTTAATTTTTATCATTGGCGCAGCTTACATCTCACGCCGTCAAGGTGGTCGCGGAATACTGAATCTTGAATGTCTTCACAAAAGGATCATTCTCGGTACTGCACTTATATTCGCAAATGGACAAGACCCGCTCCTTGAAATGGTAAGGAAACACGGAAAGTGTGTAAAGGGGCGTTTCTGTACAAAGCAGAGGAGGCTGCTGAAACACTCGGCCTTGACTTCAATATCAGGGGTGAGCAAAAAGCATCAAATCTTATGCATCTTGAATACTCACTCCTGAGGGTCCCAAATAAGAAAGCACAGGAGAAAAACTTCTGCGAACAGCTCCTCGACAAGAGGATGCAGGGCATCTTCCGCAGAATTGTGGAAGATCAGTCGATGTCGTATGAGCTGACGTTTGCTTTCCTTAGATCACCCGGATTGAAGTCGGGCACGGAGGGTTTCATTTTGGCATGTCAAGACGGTGTAATTTCCGCTCTAGCATACCGTCGGCCACATTTTGAGCCAAGGCATTCCCTATGATAGCTGCAGAACGTGTCATGCACACCCCGAGCATCTAGCACACATGCTATCTAGTTGTCCAACTCATGTGGGAACGACCTACATCCAAAGGCACAATGCGGCACTAAGAGTGCTTCATTACCATCTCTGTCACTCTTACGGCATTAGCCCAAATACCGTTCCGCTAAACGCTCCTAGGGAAATAGAGTCATCTGTTGAAAATGAGAAGTGCCGCATATATTGGAACTTCATATTCTTGAAAATTCTTGTTGTTGCGCACTCGAGGCCTGACATAGGCCTGACGAGGCCTTGACTTCGAGAAACGAACCATGTTCGTTATCGAATTTTCGGCACCAGCTGACAAAAACGTCACAGCAAGGAGAAAGAAAAGAAGGAGAGGTATGAAGATCTTATGATGGAGTTGCGCGGGTTATACCCGAAATATTCTGTTAAGCTAATCATCTTAATCATCGGCGCTTTTGAAGGTGCCAAGGTTTCACTGGTTAATAGCCTGAAAAGCATCCCTGTGTGTCAAGAAAATGCTGAGACACTTGCTGGGAAAATCCAGAAGGCTGTCGTCCTTGGGTCGCTTGGTGTCCTCAGGTTGCACGAGACTTTTGCCGGATCATCGTATCGAATTCGTCGCAGACTGTAACCACCTATCTCACGGTCGCAAAACGTGGTTACAGCTGAAACTTTACCAAGATTTCGCTGGGAGTGGGTGCAATTTTTCAGATTAGCACCCGCTCCCAGCGAAATCCTGCAGTTTACCTTATGACAAACACATAGATCCAAATAATTATCAGTTGTAGAGAAATTTAGGAATCCGAAGTCTGTATATCTCAAAGCAAAAGGTTACCATATGAGTCAAACAAAATAGCAACTACCACGATTGCTACCCTTATAGCATGAAGCGCAATTGGAACGTTCCCGTGACATGTAAAATGTCCACCCCTTTGGAACGCTGCAGGGACGTTCCAGCAATGTTCCGTACTATTAGGGTACCAAAGGAAGTTACCCGTTTTCATATGAAGAAATTACGTGAGGGATCTTTTGGACGTGTCTTATATTAGATTTTATATTGAACTATGTTTTTTTTTGTCGTTTTACGACATTTTTACTGTTACTTTAATTATTTATCAGTAATAGTTAAAAATACTGGTGCTGAATACAGAAAAATATTTTTACTTTCAGGAGATACTTGGGCTTGTGCGCCGGGCTAATGTCAGAAACTGGAGCTTGGTCATGGATAGAAAATATTATTGGCGCGATACAGACAGCTTCTTCTTCATTGTTCTTCTGGATTTTCGAAATCTTTAATGTTAAGTTATAATGTTCTTTGTATTTAACCTCAATGTAGTTTTCGATGCTCATTCCGAAAACAATAAATAATTTTGAAAAATTCAAAGTATGAGAAATATTTTAATTTCTCTGATAAGGCAACTTTTAACGTGCTCACAAAACCCTTTAGTGACAAATGTCAATTACTCAGAACTAGGGAATAGATTTTAATTTACCTCGTTTCCATAAAGGAGCTCAAGTATCGACTTCTCAATGATCTACAATAATACAGACAAATTTGTCACAAAAAGAGATTTGTGCTTATGAAAATGATTTAAAACTTAAGTGTTTTGTAAAAGAAAAAGCTTACTTGGATTTTTAACTTGTTCTCATTCAATAGCTCATTCAATAAGCCGTTCAAGTTTGCAAGGCACAATTATATTCAAAATTAAGTGATCCACAATTTCAACAATTTGGGTTCGCCAATTCTGGAAAAAAATCTTCTCAGAATGAGTTCATGAACCCACAATAAACGACCTCTTCACAGCAGGACAAACTGGAACAATTGTGGAACGATTCACCAGGAGGAAAGAGAAAATAAATTTTGTTTTAAACAAACATTGCACCCAGTTTGTACAGATTCAATTTTCTCTTAATAAAATCACACCTAAATAGAAATCCTGCAGATTCAATGAAAAATATGAAAATTATAAATGGATAGACAAAATTACGGCTCCAATTGATTAGTTCGGCGTTTCGAATAATTAAACGAAATATAAAAATCTATATTTGGTTTGCAGAAACAAATCTCCTCTTACTTTTGCGGGCTGACATCCTGTCCTAATGTAGAAAAATTTATAATAGTTGATTTTTGAAAATGAGGACTTGAAAAATTAACGCAACAATGGATAGCAGATCTAAAATCTAGATCTAAAATCTAGATCTTTCATTTCAGGTTTAATACTTTACCAGGACAGATGCCGACGTACATACCCGGAGCTGATTTCTGACCAGAGTGGCGATGAAACTTGCTTTTCTTCATTTGGGTACTTTTCTTGAGACAACAAAAATTTTGTTGGAACATGAAAAAATGAAATATATTGAAATGAAAAGACTTTCCAAAGAAGAATTTTATGAATTATCTATCTGGGTTTGCCACTCCTAATACACTCCCACGATGCCCCTAAAAGTAACCCTAAATTCAGAATGGTTCTCAGTACAGCTTACATCATTGCAAATGGCAGAGATCCTCTCCTAAAAATGATCAGGAAACATGAGATGATTGGCAAAGGAGCGTTCCCTTATAACGCCGCGGAGCAGGCTGCCAAAACCTACTCGACAAGAAAATTCACGGAAACTTTCACAAAAATGAATAAAAACAGTCCTTGTAGAAGGAGTAAACTTTTGCTTTCCTCAGATCATCAGGGCTTAATTCAGGTACAGAAGGTTTCATTTTGGCATGCCAGGACGGTTTCATTTCCACCTTAGTATACTGTGAACTAAGAGTGCTATACAGCACTATCTTTTATCTTTGTCGCTCTTACGGTGACGGCCACGACCCTGTCCTGCCGAACGCTCCGAGGGAGATAAGAGTCAAATGTCCAAAACGAGAAGTGCCAAATTTTTTGGAACTACGATTTTCAGGCAGCGTTCTCCGTTGCACACTCGAGGTCTGATATCGTTCTCCAAGACTTCGAGAAACGAACTATATTCGTGATCGAATTCTCAACTCCGCCCGAATACAACATCACTGCCAAGAAGAACGAAAAAGAGAAGAGGTATCAAGACCTTAAAAGGAAGCTTCAACGACTGTATCCAAAATAGTCAGTGAAAGTAATTCTCCTCGTGATCGATTCATAGCTTTTTTCGTTTAAAAAACTAAAATTATATTGGATGACATAATTTTGCTACAGAATAAAAATCCCAAATGTTCGAAAATACCGAAAATATAATTATCGAAATAGGAAATTTCCGAAATTCCAAATTACTGAAGTAATTGAAATTACCGGAATTATTTATTAACGAAATTCAAATATTCCGAAAATAAGAGTGGAGGAAACTAGAAAAATTAAGAAATTTCAAATTCACGAAAGTAGTAAATTTCCAAAAATTGCAATTACCAAAATTTAACGTTCACAGCAAAAAAATGATTAAGAACAATATTTTTTATATTTCTTAGAATAATATCGGTGAGACGAGACACTTTCTACTTAACAAGATAAGCGGTCTCGTAAGTCTCATTGCCAGGAACAAAATAATGTTTACCTGTCTTTAAACTTGGCATTAAATCACATTTCAAGGAAAATAAAAATCTTTCCTCTAGAGGATACTAAACATGACATTTTTGGGAATATTTCAATATATTTGATTATTTATTGAATTATTATTTAAAAGAGATACATATTTAATGTTGTTCATGTCATATTTCTATTTTAGATTTTAATTCTATACATATAAAATAGATTTTCAGATGAAAAAACTGACTAAAGAAAAACACTGTTAAAATAAAAATGGCAGAAATTTTGAAATTGTGCTGAATACAAGTGGTAAGAAATAGCGTTATTTTTTATTTTCAAGACGTGAGATTGTATGATTTGACATCGGCATTCATCCCTATCACCAGGCCCGTGGTGGCACAGCCGAGCACGATTTCCCCCTTTATTACAATTCCCACTACCGCGACCCTGACTGACTGGCTCGCGCGGGCCGTCGGGTACAGGCATAAATATAAGTGGCATCGCGGCACGGAACCAACAGTCTCTCATTGAGTACGCGACGCGCAAGGTCGGAAATCCAATTCTTCAGGCATCCGACGTGCAAGGTCGGCATCGCCTCTCTCAACGCGGCAGCCTCGCTTCAAGCACTGTAGCACGCCAGTGCTCGCTCCCGTACGCAAGCTTGACAGCCGATACACACCGCCGCTACGGCACTACATCCAGGCGCAACTGACAGGAATACCAGCAATGTGTATCCCGCCTATATAAGGTACGCCTTAAGGCCAAGACTAGCCTTCAACGCCTTCCGTCTCCGGAGTTGTCACGCCGCAGTTTTGAATAAATAAAGTTGTTTTTTTTGTTCACTTCTTGCCATACGCCCCTCCTCTCCCTCATCACTCAGCACCTTCAGTATGTAAGCCACAAAACACCAAAAATTCGAAGTAATGATTCAATAAAATTACTGCTCTTATAGATTAATATTAAATTTTGAACTTTATTTCCAGCGCACACATACCACACACATCACGCTCTGTCGGGGACCTTCAAGTTGCCTCCGAGGGGACCTCTAGGGCGCCGATTAAGGGTGGATGTGGCAACACCCACACACAAATACCACACACATTCACGCTCTGTCGGGGACCTGCAGGTTGCCTCCGAGGGGACCTCTAGGGCGCCGATTGAGGGTACATGTGGCAACACCCACACATACATTCCATACACATCACACTCTGTCAGGGACCTGCAGCTTGCCTCCGAGGGGACCTCTAGGGCGTCGATTTAGGGTGCATGTGGCAACACACACCGCACACATCACGCTTTGTCGGAGACCTGCAGGTTGCCTCTGAGGGGACCTCTAGGGCGCCGATTGAAAGTGCATGTGGCAGCACCCACAAACACACACTGCACACATCACGTTTTATCGGGGAACTACAGGTTGCCTCCAAGGGGACCTCTAGGGTGCCGATTAAGGGTGCATGTGACCACACCGCTCTCGTATCATACACCGCGCCGTTGGAAACCTACAGGTTGCCTTCGAGGAGACCTACAGGGTGCCACGGCGTAAGCCGCCCTTTTATTTATGTTTTTTTATTTTTTCATTATTTTATTATTATTTCCATCTATCATTTTTCCGGTCCTATCTTGGCCTTTCCGCATTCCATCTGTTTGCTTCTCTGCAGGTGCTCCCATCTCCAGGAAACCGCCCCATAGAGGGGGTGAGCTCACCCAGATTGAAAAAGAACCGACCGAATCCCAGGCGACGAGCCCGAAGACGCCAAATCGGGAAACCCCCCGACATTGGGGCCCCAGCAGACGCAAGGGATTCCCCCGAATCTGGCGACAGTGTCCGCCAGGCCACCGTGCCTAGTGTTACCGAAATTAGTGACCTAGTGATCAGAAGACTCTCCAGACGAAATGAGAACCTCGCTTCCGGACCCCCTCCCCCGGAACCCCAGAGCCACGGGGAGTACAGCGAATGCCCCGGCAGATCACCTACCGCCCTTAGGGCCAAATTAGGTTTTTTAATATTGCATAATTTAGTGCTAATTTTGTACTAATTTTGTACCACACTAAAAAATGTTTATTTTTTATTTTTTGAAAAAACGTGTGGTCGTGCTGGATTAACGTTAATCTGGCACGACCACACATGAAATAATTCAAAATTCGTATTAATTTTGTGCTAATTTTGTACCACATTAAAAAATTTGGTGCTTTTTAATTTTTTGCAAAAAACGTGTGGTCTCCTTCGGCCGAACGTTAAGCTGGCACGACCACACATGAAATAATGCAAAATATGTGTACTAATTTTGTGCTAATTTTGTACCACATTTGAAAACTTTGTACTTTTTAATTTTTTAGAAAACACGTGTGCTTTTCATTCGGTCGAACTTTAAGCTGGCACGACCACACACGGAATAGTGCAGAATTCGTATTTTTCAATATTGCATAATTTTGTGTTTATTTTGTACCACATTTGAAAATTTTGTACTTTTGAATTTTTTGGAAAACACGTGTGTTTTTCCTTGGCCGAACGTTAAGCTGGCATGACCACACATGAAATAATGCAAAATTCGTATTTTTCAATATTGCATAATTTAGTGCTAATTTTGTGCTAATTTTGTGCCACATTTGAAAATTTTTTCGTTTTTAATTTTTTGGAAAAGACGTGTGGTTTCCTTTTGTCGAATGTTAAGCTGACATGAACAAACCGTGAAACAAATGAAATACTGCAAAAATTGCAGTTATCAATATGACCTTATTTGGTGCTGAGTTCATACTGTTAAGTAACATCAACAACAATTTTCAAAAACCAACCTCTAAGACTGAAAAATTACCCTCAGGAGAAAAGTATGCACTTGACGCGAAATTATGTACGACAATGTTTGGGTTACAGTTTGCGCTTTCAGAAACATTAAAAATAGTTTTTTTTTTTCAATCAAACCCTAACACTGAAAATCTATACTTCCAAAAAATGAGACATTTCAAAATTTCGTCTAAAAAAATTATATGCGAAATTTGCGCCTTTTTCGGGTTTCACTGAATTTCAGGTAAAAAGTGTTGAAAATGAAGCCTCAAGTAGTACCCTCGCACAAAAATTACACATTCTGCCTCGCCAGTTTTATGTTGGTAAATCAATTCTGACGCTAGTTTATCCTTATAAGCTGTAGAATACAACAAAAATCGGCAAAAAATATTAGTGTCAAAAGGGACAAAAGTTAGAGGCCTGATTTAAAATGGATTCGGTCCATTTGAAAGTTTCGTTCATGTGAATACTGTTTGAATTGATGTGAAATTAAAATGAAATTTCTGTCAAATTAAAATTTGGAAGGAAAAGTATTTACAATTTGCAAAGGTCTTCGAAAATAAAAAGGACAGGTTATTTTGATCCCTGCTCAGTGCAGAGGAACACCTCTGTTTGGTTTTCGGCTCGTCTCCAATGAAGGGCGCCACTTGAGGGCCGTCGGGGTCCCTCTCGTCAACTGTTGCGCGTCTACTCCCCCCAGTTACTCTTCCTGCTTCGCCCCGAACGGACGTGTGTTGGCGCGTATGTGGCTACGCGGTAGCAATCGGCCGTGCAGTTAAGTGCAGTGACTCGTCGTGTGTCATACAGACCGGACGTGTGGTCGACCGGTGCGTGTGTAGTAGTGACGTGAAGTGTAGTGTTACTCAACCAATAAACGAGTTATCTAATCACCATTTGGCGCCTATTGTTTCTTGAGCTCCCGTCACCCCCCTCCTTCCAGCACAAATAGAAACACCTCAATTCAGATGGAGTAATAAATAAACAGTCGAGAGGGATCTTGGTCACAGAACTGTGTCATAAAACTCTTAAGATTGGACCTCATTGTGAACGCTTCAACTTTAGGTACTTTCCTACTTAGGAACCCTGGCATTTATTCTAATCTTATGCAAGGGCAGATCCAGAATTGTTCAATTTGAATATGACAAGGCGATAAATTTCATGTTATATATATTTTTCAATAATAGATTCATAATTTCAGTTTAAAATTCTACTTTTCTGTAGAAAAAACGTCTTTCAGGCTTGCAAGTTTAGCACTTTGGTAGAAATGTCAACTATTTGGTAGAAAATTCGACTGTTTTCTAAGAAAATTGTTTCGGTGGAGGATTCAACTATTTTTTTGATAATTCCTATTTTTTTCTTAAATTCAATTGTTTTTTATTTAAAAGTATAATATTTTTCGTTGAAATATCAACTATTATATTTTTTATTGGAAATTAATATTTCCAGTTTGATAAGTCAACTACTTGGTTGAAGATGGAACCACTTTCTTGAAAATTTCTTTTTCGGGTTGAAGATTCGTCCATTTTGTTAACAAAATTTTGATTAGGTTCAAAGTAATTTTTTAAGTGAAAAGTTAACTGTTTGATTAAAAATAAACTTTTTTTTTTTGAGACTTCATATTTACTGGCTTTGAATTCAACTGTTTTGTATAGAAAATCCATCTTTGTGGCCTTGAAAATTCAACAATTTTGTGGAAAATGCAACTATGTAGTAGAAAATTCAACTGCTTTGTAAAAAATTTATTTCATTTATTGATCATTAATTTTTTCAAACAAAAATTGACATGTTTCATTCTTGGTTAAAAATAGATTCCTTGT
>CAKNXH010062034.1:13374-23549 GCA_932178445.1 Andricus quercusramuli | reverse complement strand
TCGATTTAGTTTTTTGAAAACTCTTCCTTTTTATTTGAAAATTGATCTTCTTGCATTGAAATTTATTTTGTTAAAAATTTCATATTTTGTTTAGGAATTTGTTTAGGAATATATGCATTCTATTGAAATGAGATATTTTGTAGTAAAGAATATTTTCATGATTTTAAATGAAACTATTTTGTTAAAAAAGTAGTATCTCGTTGAGAATTGATATTTGTCAGTAGAAAATAAATCTTCTTGGTTGAAGATTTAATTATTTGATTGAAAACTGAACTCCCAATCCACAAACCCTAAACCCAAGCATATTTACGGTAGGTGGGTGAGGGGTTTGTGAGATAGGGTTTTGTGGGTTAGGGATTTCTGGCCTTGGTCTTTATAGGTAAGGAATTTGTAGACTTCGGGTTTATGGGTTGGGGGTTTGTTGGTTCAAGGTATGTGGATTAGGAGTTTGTGGGATAAGGGTTTGTGGATTGGGAGTTTGTGGGTCAGGGGTTTGTGGATTAAAGAAAAACAATCAACTGTTTGATGTCCGCGTGGACCTTAATGCATTTTCGAATATTGAGAAATTCATAAATATAAAATTTTCAAAATTCGATATCTCGTCATAAAAATATATTTCATCAAACTCAACGGCATTTGGAAAGGGAAGACTTGTACTTTAAATTGCTACATAACCGCTGTCTCAGATTACGATCTGAGATAGGAATATAGCATGGGAATCTATATGCGTCCTTAATATGTGTTTTTAAGAAGGTTCCTACATGGATGGGTTTGCAATTAATATTTACGGAATGCGCAGTGGTTTTCTATGAGAGCTACGGCTGCGCAGTATTTTGTGGGGATTTTTAAGATTGCCGACTATGTACCCAAAACTTCCGAAATATATTTCATTTGAAAAAAGTTATAATCCCATGTGGGATTTCATGTAGGAGCAATTCATAGGTTTCCATAAAGGTATTCATATAAAAACTCATGTTGAAACCCACAAAATATTTCCCATCCTTGAAAATTATTTTAAAATTGAAGAGATTTCAAAAAATTTCACACAAAATGTAGATTCATGAAGGCTTCTTTATAACGATGAAACGATGCCTTAAGTTCTTAAAAGTTTAACAAATGTAACTTTCATTTACTTTCAGGCTATTGCTACTGTGGTAGTACATTGGAATGCAGGATTGATAATGATACCTATATTCACGATGTTCGCGTTGATTGCACCATAAAGATTGGTGAAAATACTGGCAAGTGCAGAAAGCGGTACTTAACGGAACCATTTCGCCTCGAGATTGGTGAAAAATTGTTGTCCAGGGTTCGAAATTATATCGGACTGAAGCAGCAGCAAAATTAATGGAATTTGGAGATCCAGAACCACCAATGGTGTCATCTGCTTTAGTGTTCAGAGTGACAAAAGCGGAATATATATGTTCAACACGCCTGCACGCGGATCCTCGAAAAGCACTGGAAGTAATGAAAAACACGACATGGAATAGCTCAATCCATAATATTGGATACACTCCTTTCTCGGTGCACTTCTGAACAGCTCACCAAACTCGCTTATATTTCTACAATTCCCTACGTGATATAGCTAGTATCAGCATGGATGCTTCCGGAGATTTAATTTCCCAAATTGAATACGGAGATGGGATTAGTTCTGATACTCTGGTCACTTGTAGTCAACAATGAATCTGGCCAGTTTATTGTTGCTCAAATGATCAGCTCTGTTCATAATTCTGCATCCATTCTAAATTTCCTCAACGAATGGGTTTGTTTAGGTGCTCCTCATCGAAAGGAATTTACTTGCGATGGAGCGAAGGCCATTATTATTGCCAGCATAAAAGCATTCACTCAATACTGCACCATAGAAGAATACGTCAATGCCTGGGACAAAGATGCTCTTCCTCGCTGTTACGTGCGAATGGACGTTGCTTACTTCATTACATTGTATGTTGATTTTTTGGAGAAAGAAACAAACTCCAGAAAGTTTAGCATTTTTTACAATGCGTCGCTGGGTCAACTGATCCTATGTCAGGACATGCTGAAGGCAAGAAGAATACTGCAAGCCATATTAATTGTGGCATCTTCTGAAACTAGCGGTTCGCTCATTGAAAGTAGTGAGGACACCCAATGTGATAAACAGAGGTAGTTCCTAAAAACCTTGATAGATACTAGCGAGCTGGAGGAAAATAGCGATTCAAGGGAGCGGAAGTGGCAACCCAGTAGAACAAGTGGTGAGTCTATTTTTGAGGAAGAGACGGAGAATGTTCCCAATAGATTTGACAACGTATGGACCCAATGGTTTCAAAACATTCACGCAGAAGTAGAAGAAGTGAAGAAAAAAGAAACGGGAAAGCATGACAATGCATTCTACTTGCCAGCACTTCTGATTCGCCTCAAGCGAGACATCAAGTGTTCTCCTTTATGGTCCTGCATCTGGAGAGAAAGGTTTGCATACGGGAAAATTCCCGCATCTAGTGCAGCTTGCGAAAGCCAAATCAAGGATGTGAAGAAGGATTTGTGCAGAAATATCTCCAGGATGAGAGCAAATTATTTTGTTCATGCCCTGCTGTCGTACGTAGTTGGTCGCTCGTATTTAATTCAATCGAAAACTATGCAGATTGCGAGCGGAAAAACCGATACTTCTAATCGAGCGAACTTTCGCAAAAGTAGCGCGATCAGTATTGATGATAAAACAATAGAAGTAACGAAACTTTTCAATAATGATATTGTAAGCATTTATCCAGCTTGGATGCATTTCTCATTCTCATGTGTTTTTAGATGCCGTTGCGAAGACTTCAGACGGTATTTCTTGTTGGAAATCAACGAAAAGTCTTGAACAGATAAATGAAAAACCAGTGGACGCGAAAACGAAAAATTTTCAGATCTGTGAGTCAGCGTTTACTCAAAAAAAAAAAAAAAAACATGAAACGCTGGACGATGAACTTCCGGTATGCGACCTATGTTCTAAAATTGAGAGTGCTTCAGAATTTCTTGGCTCTAGAGAGATAGAAGACTGGAGAGGTTTGGTGATCAAAAATTTGAAGAAGAAGACGACCATACCAAAATCTGGAAAGCCTGCAAAGTATTTCGACCCGAATCAAGAACCATTTGATGCAGTTTCTCAAGAACACCTGCGCATTCGACTTGATAGAGCAATGCTTCATCGTCGGAGCCACTGATGATCCGAAAATTTAAAAATTGATGGAATCAATCCAGAGACATAGTAAAGCTCTAGAACTGGCTTTCTATTTCAAAAAATATGGCACCCAACATGCCTACGTAAAAAGGGGGGTTATATTGCTGGATATTGCCAACAAGCTGGACCCAAACAAAATAATTCCAGACAACAAGAAGCCAGGAGATGGAATTTTTGAAGTAGAATGCTCTATGAATGCATTGGACTTAGCGTAAAGATTATTTGCCGACTGGCCTGCCAACAGGATCAGTTTAGAGTGCACACAAAGTTGCCCGCGAAAGGTATGCGAGGAACTCTATTTTCTGGTGCACAATTCGGTCCTTTCATATTCTTACAACTGCAAGATATTTTGACGCCCATCTATTTGGATAACATTCCCGTCAGACTATCTGATGCAGCAGACCGTACAGACGAATACGTTCTTTTGGGAGTGGTTCGGTATAAAAACCATCTGCTGGCTTCTAACATTCATATTTCACAACTTGGAATGGGACACTGCACATCGACATTTAAGCGACTTAACGCATGGACTGAATTCAACGATCTTCAAAGTGGAACAGAAAAATTTAAAAAAAGAAGAGGATAGGACTGTAAACGTCGAATTTATTATATATGTTAAAATTGAGGAAGAATCCAAAATCAGTCCTAGGAATAGCATTCAGTGAGGATAGTCCAGTTATCTGGTAGTTTTGTTCCCGAAATATTCCCACATGGAATGTTTTTAATGAGAAAGTGTCGTTAAGGGGTCCCTTTTAACATATCAAAAATGGTAGGGCAGATCGATTGCCAAACCTTTTTTTTTCGAAAACAGTTCTAAAAAAGAACTTTTGCCTGGACGGATAATTCCCATTCGATTTTATTATAATGTCATAGGTTTCGAGATCAATATATTGAAAAAAAACACTTTTTTGGATTTTCAGCGAAAAATCGCTAGTTTAAAAAAAATGGGTACCTTTTTTACGGGCAGAAAAGTTGAGTTCAGTTCTTTTGAAATAAATCGGGTCACGCTTAGTTTGCATCGATGATTCTAGAGGAGGAAATAGATTCTATAAAATTTTGCGTAAATCTAAAAAAGAAATCTTGTAGACCTATTATTTTGGAAATTGCGAGGTTTCAGAAATTTCATTTTTTTTCACATGTTTGACTACAAAAGAAAAAGTTGTGTTTTTCTGAAATGCCTCTTTTCCTGTGAATCCTGCGACAAAGTTTACCGGAAACAAATGAAAGTGGAGTCAATTAAGCGTAATTTAAAAAACTGTCCTAGCCCTAATAGGTGATGAGATATGACCTTGGAAAGTGCACTCTTCCTGCATAGAGGCTTCTGAGCGTACCGTGAAGTAGAACTACGCTCATATTTCAAATTTTTTGTCTCAAATAAGTGTATAAAATTCATTTATCGTGTATAAAACGTATTTTGCTACTGATAAACAAATAATCGTTGATAACTGAAACTTGCTATCACCACTTGTGATTCTTTCTGGCCCTTTTTTAAGTACTTTCGTGGCAAAGAAGTGGTTCTTATTGATTGAAAATGTGTGATATATTTTTTTATGAATAATTAAATATTTTCTATTGATAATTGTTCATAACAAAATCTTGCCATAGCCACTTCGCAGTACTTTTTTAACAGAAAAGTAATTGTATTTGATTGAAAATACATTAAAAGATATTGTTACAAAAAATTATTGAAAAACTATTTGTTTATTGATGAAAAATATATCACATTTTTGATAAAATACCATTATTTTTTGTTAGAAAAGTACTGGAAAAATACTCGCAAGTTGTTTTGGCAAGATTTTGTCATAAACAATTATTTGTAAAAAATATTTGTTGATTGATAAAAAAACATATCACACATTTTCAATCAATAAGAATCACTTTTTTGCCAAGAAAGGCTAGGACATTTTTTTTCTTCGAAATTACGCTCAATTGATTCCACTTCCATTTTTTATAAACTTTGTCGTACTATTCACAGGAAACGAGGTATTTTCAAAAAACACAACTTTTTCGTTTTCAGTCAAAAATGAAAATGAAATTTTTGAAACCGTTTTTTTAGAGGTACGCAGAATTTCATAGACTCTATTTCATCCTCTGGCATCATCAATGAAAACAAAGCGCGACTCGATTTATTTTGAAAAAACTCAACCCTACTTTTATGCCAGTAAAAACAGGCAAAAATGGCCAACTTTGAGAGGTCATAACTTATGACCTATTATAGGTAGGACATTCTTCTTTGTTTGAAATCACAGCAAATTAGGTCTATGTTCACTCACCTGTGGAACACTTTTCCGTGTAGTAATTAGATGCAAGGGCACACAGTTTTTTGTTTGAAAACTGATTTTTCCCTGAAAATCCAAAAAAGTGGGGTTTTTTCAATACATCTTAAATCGATACCTATGGAAGACAGCGGATTATTTTTCCAACAAAATTTTCTCATAATTTTGTCCTCTTTCCTTTATCTGTTGGACATTTTGCTCTAAAATGCAATGGTCCCGTCCACGCAAAAGTATCTTTTGAAACTATTTTCGGAGAAAAATAAACTGTGTAGCAATTGATCTGTTCTAGCATTCTTGAAATGTTAAAAGGAACCCCTTGACGAAACTTTCTCATCAAAAAAATTCCATGTGAGAATTTTTTGGAAATTTCACTAATTGTTTCGACTTAATGCCTGGACATCAGGAGATGTGTGTAATTTGTATATTATTGGGATTTTGTATCGGCGTTAGAGGCGCCTGAAAAGTTTCTATCGAGAAATGAGCTATTTTAAGTTGTACATTAGAGTGGGCCAAAATGAGGTATATAATGAAATAATGTATATATGTATGGTAAAATAATTTGTAAATAATATATTCTATAAAATTCTCTAATTGTCACTGGAAATCGTCGCCGTCCCCATACAATTATTTTTATTTTAAGTTCAACCGATAAGTTAAAAAAACTTTAAGGATTAAAAATGACTTATAAGAAAAAGTTTTCTAATTGTTTTTTAATAAATTATTTATAAAAAAATTATTCTTTGAATTGTTTAAAGTTAAGAACATTATGAAACGGAAATTTTCTTGTTTGGGTATTTTTTATATTTCGGTAATGTTCTGTCGGTGGTGACGGGCTACGCTCAGGGCGTGTCAGCGAACAGGGCGGCTACAGCGGCTTCCCTGGCCTGCTCGTAGCCGTCTCGTCGAGTGACGGCTGCCGGGTACTCGGGTTCCACACGAGCCCGGTGCCGATGCATTCCGTTCCCTCGGTGGCGCTCCTGGTTGCGCGGTTCCCGCTCTCCTTGCGGGTTGCCACCCCGGACGGCTCGCTGTCGCCGTCGACGGAGGGTACGCGCGCTTGGTCGTGTGTCGCGGGGCCGCCCTGTCATCAAGGGGTTTGCTCGTTCAAGTAACACACTCGCAAGCAACACGAAAACCAAAGTGACGTACTCACCGAAGCTCGTACACTTGCAGAGTACTTGAAAAGACGGTACCTGGCGAAGAAATTTGACAGCCTCTACGGTGTCTAGTCCCGACGGAAGATAGCACCTTAATTTTCTCCGAGCAAATCAAGCCCATTTAAAGTTCACTTAGTACTAACCTGGTTGGCTGGAATCCGGTAAATCCTGATGGCGTCGGTAGGCTCGTGTGCCGCTGTCTCGTCCTGGTCGCGGTGGGAATCACGATAAAAGTCCACATTACTGTTAAAGAATGGGGAGGAAGAAACTCCTGAGATTACTGGACCAGTGAAGCTGGTTTACTTGAGAAAAAAAAACTGAGAACCGGGAGGTCTCGTTAGATCGCTAAAGGTGGTAAAGGAACTTAGGCGTGGTTGTCGCTAAAGAATATTGATTCCTCGAGTGGAGGGCAGAGCTCTCGCAACTGTCCTCCGTAACTGTCAGATATAAACTGATGTTTTTGAGTCGTTCCTGACTCTCGCTCGCCTCCGCTTGGAGTCTCTGTAGCGGAGGGGGATGACATCGAGCCCGCCGATTGGCTGTGAGATTGCAAAGAAGTCGCAACCAAGCCGTGGGGATTGTCAGCCAGGCCCCGCTGCCTCATGCCTCCGCGCGGCGACACTACACTATCTTAGAAAATAATTATTCTATGTAAAACTTTAATTACAAATTAAAAATATAAATCATTAACTAAAATTAATGAAACTTTTATAGGTAGACTATTTCTATCCTAGCTTCATTTTCCCGAAGGAATCATGAAGCTAGGGTGAGTAGAACGGTAGTTCGGTTATGTTATTTACATTTAATGGTTTATGAACTTTAAATTGATAAATTAAACAAAAATCCTAATAATCCGAACCACCGTTAAACTCCGAAAGCTAAAAGTCAAAATAGAAATTATAAAATATTGATTTAAAACTAAATAAATCTAAAAAAAATCTTAGTAGTTAATTTACATATGGCTGGGTTTGGATTGATGTACGTGTAGGTATGAATACATGTGTACACGTACATCAATCGTAGGTTTATTAACTAATTGGGCCCAAAGAGAGTTCAGTTATTTATTGCAAAATATTATTGCAGAATTGGGCCGTGCACTCCTCATTTGGAAAATCATTGGTAACGGTCAAACGATCCTTGCTGGCTCCCTAAACTTTCCGGCAAATTGATAGAGAGCTAGAGCTAGAGAGAGAGAGAGAGAGGAATAGAGTAGGAAAGCGCGTATAATAGAGTCGTAAGCTTCTTTGAAATCGATAAATAGCTGATGTACTACTTCATTAAATTCCCATTTCTTTTCTAACAGTTGTCTAATTGCAAACATTTGATCGCTTGAAGATCGGTTTCGGTGGAATCCACACTGGTAATCCCCAATGATTTCCTCAGCGAAAGGAGATAATCTGCCTAAGATTACATTGGGCAAGATCTTATAACACGAAGCCACAAGTGAAATTCCCCGATAATTGTTACAGTTCGCTTTATCGCCTTTTTTAAAGATAGGAATAATAATAGAGGTATTCCATTCCTCCGGCGTGCATTCTGTTTTCCAAACTGCGCGTATTAATTTACAAATTTGCCTTGTGAGGGAAGGGCCTCCATTTTTTATCAGTTCTGACGGTAGGTCGTCGATGCCCGTGGTTTTGTGATTTTTCAACTTCTTTATGGCCATTTCTATCTCTATATCAGCAGGATCATCAATTAATAGATCTGCCGTATCGATTTCACCGAGATAACCTTTGACGGGGGCTTCGCGTACATTTAAAACCTTGTCGAAATAGTTTTTCCATAAATTCAGTCTCTCTGTCACATTGGCTACTAGATTGCCATTTTCGTCCCTCATTACGTCCCTTCTACTTTGAAAGCCTCTCCTTATAAAATTGATTCCCCTGCACATCTCACGCGGGTTATTTTGATTATTATGCGTTTCTATTGCTAGTATTTTATTCTTTTCCCACTCCCTTTTCTTGGATCTATAAAGCCTATTTGTACTTTAACTTGAGACGGTCCGTTCTATGTTCATAATTATAATGAAAATATAAAGTCACGGGCGAATATTTGTATTGATACACCTCTGACTCATAAGTAGATAAGCAGGTGTAACGAGGGGAGGATTCAAGAAATCATCCGATCCTACGATCGATTGCGCGCGCCATCAGCTGATAAGAAGGGGTAGCATGGGACCAATGCACCTTATAAATATCGATCCCGATATCGGTACCGTGACTTCAGGATGAGTCAACTACGTGGGGGAAAAATGGTGTCGTTTTTAGTGCCATCTGTGTCGGGCGGCGAAACTAAGTCAGCGTCCATGTGTTTGTGCACATGTACATGCATATATTGCTCTTGCGTGCGTCAGTATTTTATTATTTTAAGTAAAAAGGAGATAATGAATGCAAAATGAAGCAAATAAATAACATGAAATGATGAACAATAGGTCATTTTAATTTCAATCCTTATTTAAGATTTTTCACTTGCTTTAATTTGCATTCATTCGAAATAAATGCATGACACTGCACGTTGCATGAAACTGCAACACTGTTCTGAACTGTTTTGAACAACTGTCAAACACTTTTGCAATATGGCCGCAATGTATGCGGCGCTACCTCCCTCTGCACCCCGCACCCTGATTTCAGAAATGCGCGAACGCCTTCTGTGTCGGGCAGTGAACTATTTATGTACCCCTTTCTGTCTCTCGAACCGCACGCCCTAGTTCGTTACGTTGCCGTTTTTGCCCATAGGAGTTGACCCAGCCTGCGTGACTTCTTACTTGACCCTCCTCAAGGAAGAAGCTTCGCCTAGGTTCGCCTACCTGTTATTGGAGACAGAAATTTGAAATCGAGAAAGCATTATTCAAAGGACGCTACTAGTCGGGATTCTCCTTCATCACTTTTCAATCCACACTTCAAGGATATTATTTCAATTATATTTGAATTAAAATAATAGGAGTTTTTGGAAATTTATTTGTATTTTTTTTTTGTATTTTTTATTAGTTTATGCATGATTGTAACGACTTTGCACCCCATGTAATGGGGATACCCCGTTGTGCATGTTTGCATATAGTGTGGGGAAAAAAATAAATGATAAAAAAGTGCGTGCAACATTTATTGTAACGACATTGCACTTTATCTCACGATAAAGACCGAGTTATGGATGATTGCACCAGCTACCGAAATTTGAATTGGCAATTTTAGTTTTGATTTTTCAAAAGAAAAAAAAAAATAATAATAGAACCAGAATGGAATTCGTAACGACATTGCACTTTATCTGGCGATAAAGACCTCATTGTGCGAACAAAGTTTTGGTATCTCAGTATCTAAAGAAAGGAAGGAAAGGAGAATCCATTTCATAAAAAACGCATTAATGCAAAATTAAATTCAAAGTAAGAAAACAAAAATTTACGCAATCATCTCTCCCTTGAGTGAATCTACAATTCTTCATTTTGTCTATCAGTATTGGAATTAACTTATATAGTTGGTTGCAATTTAGTGAACAGGAAAAAGTAAACGCAAATTGAACGAATCTCTCAATGAGAATAAATATCATTGAGATAAG
>CAKNXH010062034.1:0-13274 GCA_932178445.1 Andricus quercusramuli | reverse complement strand
TTCTTTAAACCTATCGTAAGTTTCGTGGCTGTCTTTATAGCCTTTTTCATATTGCTCCACAGGGTTTCCGGGTCCTCCTCGTAATCATCGTTATCGTCTCTCTGTTCTTGGAGATCGTCGAACCTATTAGAAATCTCAACTTGATAATTCAATCTTTCTGTTGGTTTTTAAGCTTATCTATATTGAAACGGACTTCTGGCTCTGTACGGCTTGTTTTCTCACTCAACGCTAGCCTAGATCTTAGTTTTACCATCATGAGAAAGTGGTCTGAATTTAAATTCGCTCCCCTGTACGATCTTATATCGAGAATGTTTGTATGACGTCTTCTGTCAATTAGAACGTGATCAATCTGATTGTGAGTGATACCATCTGGTGATGTCCAGGTGGCCTTATGTATATTTTTGTGCTTGAAATATGTGCTTTTGACAACGAGGTTCTTTGAAGCTGCAAAGTTTATTACTCTAGTTCCATTATCAGTACTGATGTCATGCAAACTTTCTTACCCTATTGTAGGCCTATACAGAGGTTCTTTTCCAATTTTCGGGTTGAAATCTCCCAATACTATTTTTGCGTCATACGTTGAGAACTTGTCAGAAACCTGTTCGATTGTTTCGTAAAAAAGATCTTTAGTGTCTTCGTATTTGTCCTCGGTGCGGCAGTGCACGTTGATTAACACCTGTTTGCTGAAATAACCCTTTAGTACAATGTATGATAACCGATCGTTAATGAATTGCATGTCGATAACCGCTTGCGAAATTCGTTTATTAATAAGAAAACCGGTCCCCAGTGTGCACTCCTTAGCTCCCCCATACTGAAAAGTATAGTTATCCTTAGAAATTGACGCGAAATCGGCCGGCCAGCAGGTTTCTTGACGTGCTATTAAGTCAGTTTTGTAATCATTTGCTATCTTACTGAGTTCGCTGAATCCGCCAGTACTTAGGCTACGCGCGTTTAGAGTTGCCACCATTAGATCTTTAACTGTAGATTTGTGTTTTTGCAAGTTAGCCATGGTAGTTTCAAGATAATCCGCACGTTAGGATCCTATTCCGATCGTAGGTGAGTCCACTGTCCAGGAGTGATAACCCCCATACCTCCCAAGGTATAAGTATGGGAGCTTTCCGACTCTGACAAGGACCATGTCAACTTGTCTTCAGACACATTACAGTTTCATCCTCGTATCCTAACATCCCCCTGCAAGGCAGCGCGCCTACTGGCATCAAGACCCCTTAGGTCCTATACAGGCGAATCATTCCACACATCCCTTGCGGGCAGTGTCATCGCTACGGTGTCCAATGGGGCAGCAGGATTTTTCCCTTACAAGATTTTTATTTTTGGTTCTGGTAGTGTTTCTAGGTGGATACACGCTGCACCTCGGCTTGCCAGAACCCACACATTGCGTGTAAACGCGAATGGGTGAGTCCTGCCAAGCCATGGTTGTCGTGCACCTATTTTCTACCAGTGTGGGCTCACCACACTCACGACTGGTTCCTATCGGATGTCCGCGACTGCTTATTCTTGTATTCGCAGTTAACCTTAGGGGCTGTTCAGCCTTCTGGGCCGTTCTTCTATCCGCAACCCGATGACGCGCTACGTAGTGGTGACAGGAACCCACACGAAGAGTAAATTATTGTTAATAAAAATAATTTCTTAAACAATTAATTATCATTTTTAATAATATTCTATTAGAATAATGCTAGAAAATTGCAGTTTTTTCGGAAATTTCCAACTATTTTTCTACTTTTTACTTGAAGTGTGTTGATAACACAGCCACACAAAAAAAACGTTTTCCGGGCCTGGCGGTCAGACCATGTTGACTATATGTTTTTGGGGTCGCTGAATCTGAATCCGAGGCCCAACAAACCCCAGCACGTCAGGGTTTCGTCGTAAGCTCATAATTTTTTGTTTTCAAGTCCGGGGGGTCAGACCATGTTTATTATATGTTTTTGTGGTCGCTAAATACAAATCCGAGGTCCAAAAAATCTCAGCACGTCAGGGTTTCGACATCACCTCAAAAACCCTCATAGACATTTTCTTTCGAGTCTGGACGTCAGACCTGGTTCATTATATGTTTTTGGGGTCACTGAATCTGAATGCGATCTCCAAAAATCCCCAGCATGTCGGGGTTCTGACGTAACCTTCAAAATAACTCCTAGTCTAAGCTTTTTAACGGAATTTTTTTCTGCAAAAGGATTCCTGTTGAGACAAATGAAAATCCTCTCAACCTTAAATTTAAAAGGAAATTCCATTTAGGTCAAGAAACATCCTTCTGTTACAAGAGGACATTTCTTTGAGTGGCAGACACACGTAAGACGGATGAATAAATTTCCACGAGTTTCTTTGAAAATCAAAACCCGGACGTGATGGAGTTTTTTAGACCACGGATTCGGATCCAGCGACCCCAAAAACATATAGAAAACATGGTCTAACCTCCGGTCTCGGAAAAAAAGTTTTATGAGTTTTTTTGAGGTTGTGTCAAGACCCTGACTTGCTGTGGTTTTTTGGACCTCGGATTCGGGTCCAGCAAGCCCAAAAACATATAATAAACATGGTCTGACCCCCAGACTTAAAAAAACAAAATATATGAGGTCCTATGAGGTTATGTAAGAACCCTGACGTGCTGGGGTTTTTTTGGACCTCGGATTCGGATCCTGCGACCCCAAAAACATATAGAAAACCTGGTCTGACCTCCAGGCCCGAAAAACGATTTTTTGTTGCTTGTTTTAACAAAAAAGCTCTCAATAACTACTTTAAGGAAGGTTTATATTTAATGTGATCCATGTAGAAAATTGGAAGCACATTTCAAATATCTGTTCCATTTCAGAAGAATATTTTCACCGATAAAGCGATTATTTAAAACATGATTCTCTCTAATGTTTATTTATTATTTGTTCATAACTAAAAAGACAAAGAAAAGTTAACCATTTCAGAAAAAAAACTGCAATCTTCTAGCAATTATCTGAGAGACGATAGTTATAAACAATAATCATTTGTTTAAACAATTAGTTTTGCTAAATTTAATCAATTATGAAGTCAATCTAAATGAAAAATAGACAAGCAGTGAAATTTTTTTATAAAAACCCGCAACTTTCTACAAATTAAGCAAAGAGGACATTAGTTACAATAACAATAAACTATTAAAACGATTGTTTTTGTAATCTTGAATTAATTATTACTTTACTTTGATTCAAAAGTGGACAAAAATTTAAAATTTTTATAAAAATCTCAACTATCTAGTATGAATATTGAAGAAGATAGCTATAAACAATAATAATTTGTTTTAACGATTGGTTTTGCTAGATTAAATAAAATATTAACTCACTCCAAGTTTGTTAAAATTAATTAAATATTACCTCATTATATTCTAAGAATGAAATGTTAAAAACAATAATAAATTTTTTTAAACAATTTATGTCAACATCTAATTTATCAGTAGAATGTAGTATTTCATGTATTCGAAAAAAAATTTCCAATGTTTTTAAGATTATATAAATAAAATTTTTCTAGGTTTCTTGAAAAAATTTAAATTTTTTTTAATTTCAGATATATCGAAAACATATTAGGAAAATTTTCAATAAAGTATTCTTATCATACAGGATTTTACAAAATTTTTGAAAAAAAAACTTGCGTTCAACTCACAAGATATTTAGAATTTGTGGAAGTTTGAAAAAAGTTAAAAATATTTTATGAATTTTCGGAAATGTTTCAACGTTTTTAAATATTTTGAATCTTCTTCTTATTTTAAACTTCTTTTTTGACAATTCTTGCACTCTTTTCAGTTGTTTTAAAATCTTCTCAAATATTCTGTGAAAATTATTTTTTCAAAATAAAAAATCACTTTATATTTTCTCAGGAATCAGAAAATTCAAGATCCTCAAAAAGTTTCTCAACTTTTAGTTAGGCAATCTGAAATAACCTACATTTCCTTTTCAATTTTTTGATATATTTCAAATTTTAAATCATTTTTGAAATTTTTGAAAAATTCTATATATTTTTCACAAGATTCGAATTTTTCAAAAAATGTTGAAAAACCTTTTGTAATCTTTTTAAATATTCTTTTTAAACTAATGTTACAAAGTAGAAAATCAATAACAATTTTTCTAGCAATGTAAAAAAAATTTCATTCTACTGAAGTCTTTTACAATTCTTAAAAACTTCTAAAACATTTATTCAAAATCTTCAAAAATCTACATTTTTTTATTTTATAAAAATATTTGAAATTATAAATTATTTTGCAAACTTTTTGAAAATTTATACATATGCTTTAAAATCAAATTTAGAATCCAATTTTACGTCCAATATTCGAGTTAATGTTTCTAGTTGTTCTTAAATTTATGAAAAATATTTTGAAGCAAAAAAAAGTTGCCTTGAAATATTCCAGATTTTTTTCGATAAAAGTCATCTTTTGAAATGTTTTTAAATCTTCTTAAATTTTATCTAAAACTTAATTTTTTTAAATAAAAATTAATTTGAAGTTATCCCAGGAAATCTTCAAGAATCTACATTTTGTTCACAATTTTTTTTAGTATTCCTAAGATTTAAATTATTTTATAATATTTAAAAAAATTTTAATTCTCCGAATATCTTTCAAAATAATTAAATGTTTTCTTGAATTTTTTAATTTTTTACAAATTGTTTTAAATTTTTCCAGATTCTTTGAATAAGTCTTATTGCTAGTGATCTAAATTTATATTCGTATAAGACAGATGTGTTCCAAATAAAATAATCTGCTTTTAACATGGCATCAATTTGAATGCCGAATCATTCTGTCTTGACCCACTTACAAGAAAGCAGAAAACATATTTTTATCAAATCACTTGACATAAAGAAAAATAAGGCGTACTAAATCTTTTTGAAAGAAAAATTAAAATTAAAAAAAATTAGAAAATAATTAAACTTTCAACAAAATTATTGATTTTTCAACCTAAAAATATGAATTCTCAACAAATAAATATTCTTCAGTAATGAAAAAAAAAGTTTGACTAAATTGTTGAACCTTCAAGCCAAAAGTTAAATTTTCTGTACAAAAATCGATTTTTCAACCAGAAAATATGAATTTTCAGAAAAAAATTTATTTTCAACATAATAGTTAAATTTTCAACCAACGAGATAAACCTTTATTAAAAAAAAAAAAATTTACTCACACAGTCGAATTAATTGAAAAACATCATTTTTTTTAAAAATAGTTGAGCTTTCAACCAAAGAGATGAATTTTCAACTAAAAATATGAATCTTCAACAAAATAGAAAATACGTTAATTTCGCGAGTTAGCTGAGGAAAACAAATATTTAAATAAATTTAAATTGTTTAAACAATTGAATATTAGTTAAAAAATGACTGAGTATTCTTAGATTACTGATAAATGATTATGTATGTAGAAAAAACTTTCAAAATGCGTCAATAAACCGTAAATTACGTAAAATTCACATTTGTCACTTATGGGGTTTTCACTGGGGACCCATAAGAGTGGCTTAAAATTATTCAACCTCAAAATTTATGATTGAACGATATACTTACAAGGTCTTCATACCTCTCTTTCTTTTCATTCTCTTTGGCTAGGATGTTTTTGTCAGCTGGTGACAAAAATTTGATAACGAACATGGTTCATTTCTCGAAGTCAAGGAGAACTATGTCAGACCTGTAAAAATGATGTCTTACGATTTAGAGTTGGACCTTAACCTCGAATAACTTTTGAAAGAGTCGACTTAGCAAAAATCATGTGAGACATTTTTTGTAGATCGTGAAATTCTCTACCAGAGTATGTTTTCGTTTTCACTAGACAATTGTTCGTTCAAACGCATTAAAAATCGAAAAAAAAACTCCTGTGTTATTTGAATGGGAAATCAAAAATCACAAATCGTCACCTCTTAATATTAATATTAAGAGCTCAAACTCCACCAGAATTTTAATTCGTCATTTCTGACAATATTTCCATGACATCTAAGGAAAAAAAAATTGAAAGTTTTTTTTGGTCCACCCTAATATGTATATAATATATATATATATATATATATATATTTTTTTTTTCTTTTTCCAACCTGACCTTGACGCATGGTAGCCCTAATTTAATGTACGCTTCTCCTTCTTTATGTTGTTTTCTTTTCAGCTTCGTGTTGGGTATGTATGTGTATTTGTTCTATTTTCTAGTCCCCTCCATGTGGTAAGCATGACGGGCTTTGGCTTATGGATGGGGAAAAAAGAGTTGGTATATAAGCCGCGACTGAAACGGAAGATATTGTCTGTTTTTGAAAGAAAAAATATGAATTTCTCAATCTTCGTCGTTTTCGTTGCAATGTGTGTGGCTATTCTCGCTGTAGCTGTGGATGCACGAAAGTGCGACGATCAGTGTTTGCAACATGGTGCATGTTGCAGATATTGCCACGAACCAAGTAAGTCGAGCAATTATTATAATTATTATTATACAATTAAGCCATTTCTATAATATTTTTCGTTTGTTTGTCAATAACTTTTTTTTTTTCTTAATAACTAGGCCATCATTTGCACGCGGCTACGTGCGCACCTGATAGATTATTGTTTAAAGTATAATCTATATGCGCATCATAATTTTCTTCTGTGAAACTTAAAAAATTTGTGTAACTTCTTATTAACATTTTTTTTACTCTGTTGTAAAAATTTACAAGGTAGTACAGAAAACTAAAAAATTTTTTGCATAGAAATCTGTATTATCATCGGAGGTTATAATTATCGATCCATTGAGAAATCCAAACACACATACTGTGAATAATGGAAATCTACAATATCGATCAGAGATGAATTCCTCTAATACAGAAAAATTATTTCGTCATTACAGACTAGATGGAGATATAAATTCAAATTTATTCAGAAAAAAAGATCTCTCTCCTCTCGCTCCACAGGGATCTGAACACCAGATCAACTGATTTTCGGTCAGGTTGATCTAGTGTTCAAATCCCAGTGGAGCGAGAGGAGAGAGATCTTTTTTTCTGAATAAATTTGAATTTAATAAACTAAAGAATTTTACATTTCTTTAATTTGAGTGTTTGACTGTACTAATAATTATGTTGTATATTCTTACCAAGAACTTTTGCTATTATAACGAATCACACTGAACTGTAGTTCCATTATTGAAAATTGAACAATAATTGACTTTACAGGACGATTTAATTTTTCAATTTGAAAGCCTCCGTAGTTAAACGAATGTAAAACAATGAAACTTTATAAACTATTTTTAATTTAAAAATAATTTGAAGAATTAAGTAAGACATTTTTTATTTGGAATTTTTAGCAATATTTGACTTTTCATTTAAAATGAGCAATTATAAATAAAATATTGAAAACTAAACAATTTCAAACTGAATTATTTGAAATAAAAAGCCTCAAACCGTTAATATTTCAGTTTGTTAAATTAAAACTTTGAACGTTACCATTTTAATTGTTTAATTAATTTTATTTAATTAATTTTAATTGTTCAATTTAATTTCTCGGTTTCAAAAAGATGATCCAAACTCAATTTTAAACTGAAAAAGATTTCGAAAAATAAGAAACAAAATTTAGATTTTTGAAGATTTCAAAATAGAATTTTGACGTTTTTCATTGATCTTTAAAGGATTTTTAGAAAATGAAAAAAATTTCTTAACGTTGCTGGGAAAATTTAAACCGATTTTTTATTATGAAAAATTAATTTTAAGAAAATATTTGAAAAAATTTGAAAAATGGTGGAATAATAAATAAAAATTGAACAATTATTGATTTGGAAAATAATCGAGTGAGTTCAAAATATATTTATAAGTTTCGAAAAGATTCCAAAATAATTTGAAACGTGAAAAGATTTCAAAACATTTAAAACACAATGTAGATTTTTGAAGATGTCGAATGAATAAAAAATTTGCATTAAAATTTCTAAATAAACTAACAATAATCTTTTTTTTAGAAAAATTAATTTAAAAAGAATATTTAATAAGATTTCCAAAATTTTCAAAAAGGAATCTGAATGATATTAAGGTAATTTTTTTTACTTTTGCAAGATTTTCAAAAATTTGGTGGGAAAAGTCGAGTTCTAAGATAATAAAATTATTATTAGATTCCTGGAAAATTAATCTTCTTGGTTGAACATTTATCTCTTTGGTTTCAAATTAAACAACCTTGTTAAAAATTTGTCTGGTATGGTTGAAATTTCGTCTATTATACTTTTTATTGAGAATTCATCTTTTTGGATAAAAATTTTATTATTTGGTTGAAAATCAACATTTTCGTTGAAAATTCGCCTTTTTGGCTTGAAACTTCAAAAATCTGGTTGATTTTTTTCTGTATTGACTGCAAATTCAACCATTTTCTTAAAAAATTGTTTTTTGTTTGAACTTAACTGTTTTTGAATTAAAATAAAAATATTTTTTGGTTGAGATATCAACTATTATATTTTTTGTTAAGAAGTCATCTTTTTTCCTTCAAAATTATTTCTTCAATGGAAAAAAGTTCCTGTATTTTGTTAGAAGTTCGACCTTTTTGGTAAAAAATTATCTTCTTGGTTGAAAATTTATCTCTTTGGTTTCAAATGTACCTGATTCAAAATGAAAATCTTACACACACACACACACTTGCATGCATACATATTTTGAATCAAAACCTAAAATTAGTTCCAATTTGTTAGGAAAATAATTCAAATCTTAAGAATATTTCAAAGAAATGTTAATAAAATGTAGATTTTTGAAGATTTCGAAAAACAAAATTTGAAAGCTTTTTAAGAATTTGTAAAGATTTCAAAAGAATACAATTTTTTCTAAGAGTCCTGGGTTAACTTCAAATGATTTTTCATCATGAAAACTTGATTGTTGAAAAAAATTAAAAAAAAGTCTAAAACATTTCAAAATATTGCTAAAAATATCGAAATAAAATGTGGAAGATTTTATTAATATTTATATATTTTTTGGATATTTCTCAAGAAATCTCGGAAAATTTAATTTATATAGTCTTTAAAATAAGTAAAAAAATAAACCTGAAAAATAAATTGTTATTCGAAATTTTTATTCTTTATGAAAAATTATTTTCCACACAAATGGAAAATCTATACGCGCGTGAAATTATTATTTGTTTACACAAACATTCCAAACAGATTATTTTTGACGTAAACAAAGTAAGGTTGAATAGATGAAGTAGTAAATATTTTTTCTTCTTCCATTTAGAGGCAGTAGCTTGTAAATACGTCATGTTTTTCGAGGTGATGTGGCCTATTTATAAATTCAAAAATATTATCTTCTTCTTGTTTGAATATAGCTCAAAAGCTTACCATAGTGGCCGTCTTAATCTAGGAAAAAAATTCCGAGTTTTTCTTCAAATAATTTTTACTTCATTTATTTTATTTTTTTAATTGAGCTCTCATTTTTGAATATCTAATTGATTAATAATCTTTTAAAATACGGAACTGCGGATCTTCAGGAGACTTCTAGTGACCAAGATTCAGCCAAGTCTCGGCCAAGCTTCCGCCCAGATTAGTCATAGCTTAAACTCAACTTCGGCGACTGTGTTTTGGCACCGAAAAAATCTGAAAAAATTCACAGATAATCTTCCAACATTCCTGGATTTTTACAAATTATTTATTTAAAATTATTTACAAAGCTTTATCTTGAGAACGGGTGAAGACGGGAAGTTGTTAAATTGCTCCAAATGTGCAGTTTTGTCATGAGAGTACAGTGCAATAATTAAATTTATGATGGAATCATTCTTACGCAAGAGATATAATTTTGAATATTTCTGACTTTAATAAGTGTGGCGTGTGGCCATCAAAGCGGGACAAGTGGCAGCAAAAAAGGTCCATCAAGCTAACACCTCCACAATCGAAATTTCCAAATTTTTTTGTATCAGAATTTTGGGCTTTCTTCTGGGTTTTTTTTTGTGATTGGAATATTCCGAGTATAACCGTCGCAAGAGAGATTGATCAGTGACCTTGGTCGGAGAAGTGTTGCAGAAAGAACCTGTCATTTGAAATAAACAACACGGTAATTCTAGATCAATCTAAAAATCTAGCCCCATCCCTTCCATCACAGCCTCCTACAACTCCCTTCCTCACCGAGTGACTCAGGCTTTCCCTTAAGACCGGAGATTTGTCAAGTCCGAAGAACTACAGGCCCACAGCTTGTTTAAACATCAGCTACAATCTATTCACTGGCATCTTAAAGAAAGGATATTAACATCTATCGAACCGGTATGGAGTGCCACAGTTGAACAACGTGGATGCAGGAGAGGACTGGCAGGTTGGAGGAATAACCTGTTAATAGACCCAGGACTCGATTAGGTATGGACGCAATCTGTCCATGACTTGGATTGACTACCGTGAGGCATTCTATAACACGAACAATGGAGGTGCACCCAAAAATAGTGACTACCATCTACATCACATATAAGAGGGGGGTTTTCCAAGGAGATTTTCTATGTCTGATACTTTTCTGCATCTCCAACTGTGCCATCTGCAGCGTAAGATCATTCGCGGCGAGAGACCCGACTCTGAGGAACTGTGTTGTACGAGGTCTCTCGCGTACATTCTCCGCTATTGTTTACATTTTGGGATAGAAGGAGCAGGAGGGGATGACGTACACGTTCCAGTTGCGTCGGGATTGGTTAATTTCAAGAAACCATAATCGTAGCTTCCGAAGCCTACAACTTCTCGCATTATGTTGGTGGAACGAATCATTCGAGCACGTCGTTGATGATTGTCGCATAATGGCTCAAAGAGAATATACGCACAGACACAATGATGTGGCGGGCATTATACATTAACAACTTTCTCTAAACCTAGAACTCTTAACAGAATGGATGCCTTTATATGGATAAATTCCAATGCCCGTTCTAGAGAACGAAGATTACATCTTATTTTGGGATGTTTTTATCCAGACGGATCATTACATCTGAGCTAATCGACTGAAATTATGATGCAAGAAAAAAAAGGTGGAAGTGTCTACATCATCGACATTGCTTGTCCACTTGAACGAAATTCTCAGGCAACCTACACAATCAAGATCCACAAATATAGCGTCTTGAACATTTATGAGTGAATAGGGTACTGGCAGCAGCCCATTAGGCGGTTTCATAAACACCTGTCGCATTGTAAGAAACTTCCTAGACCATCATTAAGCGAGCGACTGAAAACCTATGGAGTGATACATGGTAGCTCTAAGAAAGCATCCAGAGGCGACTGTTGCCACATCCAAAACTCGCAGCCGCTATGTATGGATAACAGCGGTAAAAGTTGCCTTACGATGCTTGCCTCGAAAGAATACACGCGCAGACCTAATGATGTTGCTGGGATCATTCGCCAACAAATTGCCCTGAATGCTGGCTTATTAGAGAGATTTAAGGCTTACTACAAATGTAGCTCAATTAAAGTACTAGAGAACGAACACCATCTCCTTTACTGGGACAAGACTGTTCTGACTGACCAGTTAGTCAGACACAATCGTCCAGATGCCCTCTGGTTAGATAAATGTGCTTATTAGGCTCTGATGTACTGAAACGATCCACAAATATTTGTAGCTGAAGCAGGAGATCCTGACCGACTGGAGGGAGAACTAGGTCAGCATCCATCCGGTCATGATCTGCTCCACTGGGAACGTTCATGCCAGATACGTCCAAATCTTGGAAGAGCTGGGAGCACGAAATTCGCTATATCTAATTCAGAAGGAAGTATTGCTGAACACGTGTTGCATCGTCCGGATTTTTTTGGGCGTGAACAATAATAGCGGCTAAAATCGCCTTCTATGGCCATCCTGCGTACACGGCAGATGACTGTGATAATCATATTTTTAATTTTTGGTTGTTAACTTTTGACCTTTTTTGTATATTTGCATGTCCGTGTGGTCTTCAGTATGAATGCTCGATCCCTATAGAGCTCTCCAGGATGAATGTTTAGTTCCCTGTAAACAGGCTATCCAGGATGAATGTTGGATCCCTATAGGGCACTCCAGTGTAATTGTCGGACTCCTATAGACGACTTTTGGACGTATCCTATTTTAGATTTTATATTGAACTACGTTTTGTTTCGGCCTTCTAAAATACAGAACACATATTATTTCTCTATAATAAGGAAAATTTTGATGAATAAGAATAAGAATTTCAGCAGTAAGGCATAGTTTTAAAAGACTGTTTAGAATACTGGTAATGAATAATAAAAAATAATTTTACTTCCAGCAAAGGGACAATTTTCTTGTAAGCCGCCGAAGTGAAGTCAGGAACTGGAGCTAGATCATGGATTCAAAATATTATTAGCACGATACAGGCAGATTCTTCTTCATTCTTCTTCTGGATCTTCAAAATCTTCAAGTTTAAGTTATAATGTTTTTTGTATTTGAACCTAATGTAGTTTCTCAATGTTTATTCTGAAAACAATAAATAATTTCTGAAAACTCAAAGTATCTGAAATATTTTAATTTCTGAATATGTCCATTGCTTTCGTACTCATAAGAAAATGTTGAGAACAATGTCAGAATATTTTTAAGTTTCAAAACCATCATGATATTGACCCTAATGTATTCAACTTTGAGTTGTTTTCGGAGATGGTTGACTTAGAGTATTCTGAAGGTGATTTTTGTGATTCTACAGGGAATACATTATAAGACACTGGAGGTTTCTAAAGTTCAAATTTTTAATTTATTAAATTAATCAACACTTTTACTGTATGATAATTAATAATATAATAAAAAAACTAATAATAATAATGACCTCTGATAATTACCTTTCTTTTCATGCTATTTTAGGCTGTAATCACAATTTTGGGGATTTTAAGAGAAAAAGCCAAAAAATTATTAACTAGACCTCATATGCTTTCTTAACGTATAAAAACTTTATAAAACCTTCAATGTCTTAAAATATTTATCTCAACATTACAAAATTTAGTTTTTACAATTTTATTATAATTGTGAAACAATTGTAATTTAAAATCAATTGTAAATAATTGTAAAATAAATGCAACAAAATTTATTTTATAAGGAAATATCTCGGGGATTTTTAAAGGACATAAAAATTTTAAAGGTAAGTCTTTCTAGTATTTTAATAACTAATGAACATATTTTCTGAATATTTTTCCTTGATTCTGCCCTGATAGGGTCAAACATGGTACGAAAAACCGTCATGAAATTTTAAATAAAAACTGCACTCTGTATAAATAAATTTAAAAAATAAAAAATATTAATACCCTTTTAAAATATTCCTAAATTTTATTTGAATATGATACGCATTGATTTATATTTAAAAAATTCTTGTAAAAAGTTGATCATTTTTTAAATTTTACGACATTTTTGTACCATGCTCGA
>CAKNXH010062032.1:175339-199952 GCA_932178445.1 Andricus quercusramuli | reverse complement strand
GATTCTCTTGGGTAGTTTGTTCCAAAGCCGAGCTCAACGCACTGTGAAGGCCCTTTGGAATTTAAATGTACGATGTTTTAGTATTTTCAGCACTGACTTAATTTGACAAAGTGTATACGGTATTGGTTGATTATTATTAGCAAAATCCGGAAGATTATACTAGAGGATTTGAGTATTCAGTTGAACTATTTGATGCACTAAGGTTCGTTTCCAGACCTCCTGCAAGGACAATATTATTATAGTAAGGAATCAAGGAAAAAATTCCAGATTTTTATTCGTCACTATAAAGAGCATTAGGAGTTTTATGAATCACAACAACTAATATACTATGCCATGGTTACAATACTTCAACAAGAAGATACTCCGGGGTGGAATTAGTAGGAGTAGGACTTACTCCCACCCTTATACTAATAGTACTATCATGGATGTACAAACTCCGGCCCCTCTTCTCTCACCTCTATCTCTACGGAAAAGCATCAATGAATTTGTCTCGCAGTAGCTGACTGTCGAGTGTCGTAACAATTATAGGGAGGTTGTAGGATTTTGTTAGTACAGGTGCCTTGATAATTCCGTATATTTTAAACGTATCTTCCCTCATATAGGGAATGTCAAGAGCCTTAGCTATCGAGTCCATGGTAGTTGAAGGACCTTCATTGGCTTTCGACGGAAAATTATCCAAATTCCAAAGTTCTTTAGAGGGCCGCCTGCTCGTTTACTTCAAGTGCTTTCTCAAGAGTAGCCACTTTCAATTTCAAAGCATTGGCATCCTTCTTAATTTCAGCTATGTCCTTCTGTCCCATTTCTGAGCCAGCTTTTAATGACAAACAATGTATATTCGACAGTTGTCTATGTTCTTTATCTGCGATAGTTTCTTCTCATTTTCAGGACATTGCTTGTGGATGTGCCCTATTTGGAAGCACTTGAAGCAAGTGCATCGCTGTCTCTTTGGCAGCTTGCAATCAGCTGATTTGTGGCCAAATCTCTTACAATTATAGCAACGCTTAAATGAAGCTTTTCTGCTGAGCTTCCCATTCTTTGAATAACCTTCCGATTTTGAACTTGTGGGAGGGATGCTGTTTTTATTTTCTTGGCTGCTTTTGGACTTACCGTTCAAAGATATTTTTTTCAAAAGATTGCAGAAGATTTTTCGTTTCTTCAAACCGTTGAATCCTGGATTGGTTTATCAGCAATGATTCTGAGATTCCATCAATTAGGCAGTCGTTCAAATCTCCGTCTGCAACAGATCCTGCATTTTCTAAGATCAACTTGTCATGGAAATAGTAATTTAAAGACTCTGAAGTCTTCCACGTTCGGTTTGCGAATTTTTCGCGATTTCGCTCTGCCAGTGCGTCTGGAACGGAAATACCGTCATGTTCAGATTTAGACTGGGACTCTCTTCGAAGTAGTTTCATAGTCCTCCGTTTGTTTTCTGCTGAATCTGTGCTCAAACCATCTGAAGTTCCGAGACCTTGGATATTTAAATCTTCTGCCTTCCAGGCTTCCGTAGTATCGTAACCCGTAAGGCGGTTTATCAGATCTGCCTTGTTTCCGAATGTCGTTAACTTATAATTCTTTAATAGATTTTATAGCGTACTGAGTGAGAACACGGAAGGGTTAATTTTTTGCGCCATTTTCTGATCACTAAGTCTAGACTAAGAAGTTTCCTGCTCGGTGTTTTGCTTGCTAAAATTTATCTACGTAAGTGGTTTGATTTTTGTGTAAATTTTCTAAATTTTAATCATCGAACGAAAAAAGCTCAAGAAATAAATCACTTTTAGTTTTCCAGCGACAATTTAATTTCGAAAGGACAAGTCTTTTTACATCTCCATCTGAATAATAAAATATTGCTTCTGGGTTTATCAATAGAAAATTCTTTCGAAAAAAAAAGAAATTCCATTCTTTGGAGGAGCTATATAAAATACGAAAAAAATATGAAAACGAAAAATTGTGTATCTAAAAAAGATCTACAGATATTATCAAAGAAAATTTTTCATCAGAATGAAGAGGTAACTATGAAAGTGTTGTAAAAGATCGCTATTGCGTAACAGTTTTAACCTTTTCTAAACAGTATGATGATATTATATACCATGTAATTAAGCTACGTCACCTACACCAATGAGGTGGTGATAAGGTTATGACAATCAGAATTTGGAAATCGCTACCAATTGAATATTTTACTAATAAGAGCAATATGGTTATAAATGCTCATCTGTTGAGTCTTATAGTTAAAAAATTAAAAATTGTAACACGCATGCATGTCATTAGGATTTGTCTAATTTTAACCGCTGAATTTCACATAACATGAGTTATCTGAGTTTCTCAAGGTAAATTAAATATATGCGTATGACAGTTTCACTTCTTCTAAATTGATAAGGGGATAATAACAGAAATTTGTCATCGCACTAAGCCCCACAATAATTCATATCAACGATTTATTTTCGGGAAGGGGAAAACACAAATATCTCATAACAGTATACATGTATACACTAAATTCCCGAATATTCACCAGCTACGCTGCTCTCAATATTCTACGTTTATCACTTTCTCCTGCATTCTGTAGAAATGAAAAACCTCTATACGCTGATCTTAACCTTGGACGTTCTCTTTGATTCTATTGGTAAGTAAAGAATGAATTTATATAATTTTTTTACATCGTGTGCGTTGGAACGTCTGTTATACATTCATAAATGTAAATATATATTTCTGCTATTTTGCAGTAAAAACTTGTATAAACGTTATCTTGATGGAGATGACGTGACCCATGTAGAAATTTCACAATGCCCTTCTATTATCGTTCAAATAAAGCTACAAATTCCACGCAATCGCGTTGTCTCACTGATCATTTTACAATTATATGTCAATAATTTTTGGAAATTCACAAAATTAAGAAATATTTTCTGTCTTTTCACAGAAATATCATCAGGTATTACGCCAAGAACAAGGGACTTTCTGGCAAATTTTGGGATGAGTAGTGAACATCCGAATCATGAAGGTAACCCTAGTACAAATAAAAATTAATAACAAAGCTGTTTTATAAACAGTTTTTTTTAAATGTTCAAAGCTGCATATCATTAATCTCTTGGAACAGAAAATATTCCACATCATTTTTGAATGCCCTCGAAAAATGACACCTGCTCTCATTAGTCGGAAAGCTTTGCTTTTGAGTCTGCTAAAATACATTTCAAAGAGGGTGCTCGTGACAGGAACAACCTCAGAGTATGAGAAGTTATAGGCTGGAGGGAATTTAAAGTAGCTTTTTGTCCTTTGTATGATGTTGCAGAGAGCAAGACGTCCAAGTGGGAAAAGATGACACAAAGATTTCAGGAGGAGAATAAGTTAACAACTACTTACTTTTACGCGAAAGTAAATTCATGTGTGCAGTTGCGTTTGAATTTGCACAAGACTAAAGGTCAGGTGTTAGTGGGATTCTGGTCCAAAGACACATTCAGTGAAATGGCTGCACGTTCTCGTGACAACGTCGACGAACTATTGCATGATATCATTTCTTCCGAGCAAATCAACACTCAACGCCTAGAGCAGATTAGAATGGATAAACCAAGTAAATCGGGTACGACTAAATATAATAATCCGAATACGAGACAGTCAGCGTCCACAGCTAGAAGTGCTGAAAATTCGAGTGCCAAAACTGATAGAGCGCAGGTGGCGAAGAAGGATCGTGACAGATCATCCTGTATTCAACCCGATCGTCGTCCACTTACCAAAAACAAGGAAGACAAACCAAAATTTTACAATTGTCAACTGTACGGACAGTTTTTTAGAAATTTTCCGGGACCTATGAAAGAAAAAACTTGCAGAAAGTGTCACGCGAAGGATCACACTCAACAACATTGTTGGCTGGCCAAATATTTGAAATGAATATTCGTAAACGGCATAAATGTTAGTGGTAGGATCGATCCTGGAAGATCGGACTGCACTAATAAAATTTCAAAAGCACTTCTAGTGAGTTGCTAAATTGAGCTACGAAATGTTGTTCTCAAGAGTTTGGGACCAACAAGTTACAAAGTTGAGTCAGCTGGTCTCATAATGGCTGATATGACTGTTGACGAATTGACAACTGAACACTTATAAAATAAAAAAACTACGGATCATCTAGTCGGTCTTCAGCATGATGAATTCTCAAGATGAGATATTGATGCGAGAGTATGAAATATATGAAAAGCGAAGTTAGAGATTAGGTATGTACAAACAACATTTTGTTTGAAAGGTTGAATGACAAATTGTTCCATTCTGACATTAAATCCTTATAAAAAGCATGGTTATTCGCTACCATTATCTTCAGGCGTTATGTTTATCAACATATCCGAAGTTGCGTTCAATGTATGCTCACAAAGGCTCAAATAGGACCGCAGACTGGCGAGTTGCACATCATCAAACCGGGTCATCGACCCTTTACATTGATTCACATAGACCATGTGGGTCCATTTCTGAAACCTACGACTAGAAACATGTATATGTGAGCGACTTGTCATACCTTGACAATATTTGTTGTCCTGAAAGCTGCGTACGATACCTCTGAAATCAATGTGATTAAATTTTTGGAAGACGTGATATTAGATCATAGAGGGTCAGCCCGGATTATGTTCATTTAGCATTTTCTTTTTGAAGACCATTCGTTTCCTTAGTTTGTATTTAAGTAAGGAAAGAGAATGCGCAAGGAAAATTGAATCCTATGTTTTTTGTTTCAGAATTGAGTTCAGAGTTTGAATGTCCACCTAATGGCCAACCTATCCCTGATGTCCCTCGTCGCAGACCTTATTCTCCAGATAGACATCATTCTCCTGAAAAATCTTTTTCTACTACCAGACGTCAGTCTTCGGGTTCGCCGGTAAATCCTTCGCCGGCTACCGCGCCTTCTCCTCGTATCAGGTCTAGGTCTCCCGTTGCCAGGCGTTCTTCTATACGCGTACTTGGATATGAACTTGAACAACTTAGATTCATTCGGATTGTTCGCAACGTGAATCCAAACAGGATATTTGAAATTAGAAAATACACTTTTCCTCGTGATATGCTAATTCACTTGAAAGGAAAACGTGATGAACTTCTGCCCATGCCAACTGGAGAACAAATGGTATTATCAACGTCTAATGGCGACGTCTTTGCGATATTGGAGAGAAATTATACCCTTCTCCGTGGAGTCTATACAACAATGAATCATAGTAGATTTCGGGTCGAAACAAGGGTAAAAATTAACATGTACAACGAGGCAATTGGAGAAATGACTAAAGAAGAAAAGAAGGATTCTCCCATAGGCGCCCGTAACCCAATCTCAAAATGTTTTGCTATAGTAAATGTGAACGGATCTCTTCAGCGCGAATAATTTAAATGAGAGAAAAATTTAAAACTGAAATACCATAATGCTTGTGATTTAAATTGGTATTGAAATGTAACATGTAACTCGTCATTAGCAGTAAAAATGTTGAAATTTCATTGATTTGCTTTGTACTTGATTTGAATTGTTCATTGATATGGGAATAATATCCTCATTCAATAATAAAATTACACGAAGATACCTGTATTTGAAGTTTGATTTCGAGTGTACAAGCGCCTTCTCATACAATTGAAATCAAATTCCACTCAAAGTTCAGTTGATCAATTTTAGCAATTTTATTTCTCGCCTCCTACTTGAAATGAACTTGTAGATATTGAAAGATAATTAGGGCAATTTTAATATCCTGAAACGTCTTCGAAATTCGTATCAAGCAAAATTTTCAATCTTACGTTCCTAATAGGAGTGAATACTGCAGACTTAGATACTCAGTGGTATTTTGTTGCAGCAACAGTCGTAGTTTCCTTGCCTTAGGATGACGATTTAAGCTCATCGACTTAAGATATTTGATACACTCGGAATTAAATAGAATGTACGCCCTCTGTCTTATTGAAACTTACTTGCCACAGATTCTAACTCTAACAAAGATCTCTAAAAAACATGTCTTCCTACCAGAATTGATTGATGCTGACTTGTCGTTAGTCACTTTTCCAGTGTTTGAAACACTTGTCCCTGGAGCCAGATTTTTCGATTGATTTGTTTATTTTTTGTGCAATGTGCAAGGTGAAGATTATTAACGACTTCTGAACAAGCCTAGCTTTGCTCTCTGATTCAAACTACTTTCAGAAATGTTCAAAAATTGAAACACATCACTAAGGGAACTCTTGTCTCAAGACTTGCATCCTTGGAAAAAAAAAATTGGACGCGTTTTCTGGCTCAACATTGGCAGTTAGTGAAGATTCCTGGACAGAATTAAACAAATACTTATTTATTAGCGATTTCCATGCAACTAACAAAGAAGCACATCTTGTCGCGGAAGAAGCCTTCAATGGACAAACTGGAAAAACATTCATAAGATCTTGCTTCTACGTCAATGATTGGTTGAACTGAACAAATTGTTGAAATATCGTATCGATCAACGCCAAATATTTATTTGTCTATATTATCTGGAAAATACACGAAATGGGAGAATTTCAAGGATTTGTTTACATATTTGGTTCATCCAAATCCTGGATTTTCGTTAGTGCAGAAGGTTCATCACTGAAAATCCAGTTTCACAGATGAAGCAGCTGAAGTTCTTCCTTGAATTCCAAAAACTCAAGGCAATTGCCAACGTTTCTGGATTTTACTTTTGCAGCTCGCCGAGGGTAAAAGAGTTCTTATCAACTTTCATTTTCCTGAAAACACTGGGGAAATTAGATTGTCTGTCTCGCTGCAATTAAGAATCCTCTCGCGGAAATTTCACAAATCCTCCAACGTTTGACCAACTGAAAACGTTTCGACAAACTAGCAATCGGAACTTGGAACTTTCAGATTCTACTCCAAATCAGTCTATTTATTCTCCGTCGCAGCAAGCCTTCGTGTCTCGGTTTCTAAATAGAAGGTTTGGAAAGTGCACCAAGTCGTCAAATTTTACAACAGCCAACTAACATTATTGTCTCACAAATGTTTGAGTCAAACATCAAATTTTAACTCCGAGCTCTTGTTCTTCAAAAGTTTATTTCAAAGCGCCTAAAGCATAACATTATTCTTGAGGACTAGCCTCATCTTACTCGACTTTGATTGGCAGATCCAAACTGCAGAAGAAGTGCTCTGATTGACCTAATTTCAGGATCAGATGTCTGTTTGATTTGAATTGAATAGGGCCTTCGAAAGGCCCGGGCTCTCCTCTAGCTTAATTCTGTTTTCTAGCGGATTCTCTATGGACCTATAGGGAATAACTGATTGTTGGATTAATCTACAGCTAATGTATTCCATTTCTCCAACACTGCCGAACTTTCCTTTGACCTTCTAAAATTTGGAGTGGATTTAGAAGTCGAGCCTCCTGAACCTTCTCTGATAGCTGAAGAAGGAGAGTGTGAAAACATTTCAAAAAATACTCGCTCTGGGACTAAAGGTGGGAATTAAGTCGTGCACCTCTCAATAAGAGTCCGAACTCTTGATTGATCAAGTCAACATCGTTATGTGATTTTTACTTTCCAGGTCTTCGCATGTTACTTTATATGGAACAGTGGTTCAAACAAGGTGATCATCTTCACAAAGCGTATTCTGCATTCATGAGAGAATACCATCAACTTCAGCAAATAAGGTCCGTCGACATTCCTGCGGATTCAAAGATTATTTAGCTATCATTTTTCCTTCTGCATTATGGAATTTGGGGCGAACCAACTTTAATCACGAAACTACGATGATTTTTTAATGGATCTTGGCGATCAATTCGAGGCATTTCATTGATCTAATTCCCTCATGCAGGCCCAAAATTGCAGTTAAATAGTTAAGATGTCTTGCTACAGTGGCGTCTTCACCTCATGTTTTTTTCTGCCTGTGTCGAAAAAATGTATAGACCGATCATTGTCCACGGAAATCATAAGGATCTTCAACTTATTCTGTGTCGCGAAAGTCAAAATGAGCCAATCTAAGTGATTCGACTCAACACTGTCCCATATAATATGACTTGTGCTTCATTTCTGACTCTTCAAGCCGTTTAGCAGCTTGGTCTTCATGAAGGGGATTGATGTTCCTTGGCTTCTGAAGTGATAAAAAATGGCATCTATGTCGCTGATGTCTTATCAGTAGTATTAGTAGTATTAGAGTGATTGCGAAGATTGCTAAGAAGACCATTTTTGGGTCCATATTAATTTTTTTACCACCGATTGGTATAATCGTAATTACTTCAAAACCGATTTCTCAGCAGTTGCAAATTTCTCTCTTTCAAATCAGAATTATAATTCTTATTGCCAAAATTGATCCAAGGTTCTAATGCACGATTATGAAATTATTTCTAAAAGTCTCTGTTCCTGATTAGAATAGTTTGCTTAACCATAACAGCTAACACAAATTGTGACACGAGCTTTAACAAATAAAGGAAGTTTATTTTTTCCTTAAAACTAACTCTAATCAACTGTCAATATCTAAGAATCTAAACCTTGACGTGTACATTTAAGAGATGACAGCTATAGGTTACATAATATAATGTAATGAAGAAACGGAATATTCCATAGTTACATTGGTAATAAAATTCTTCACTGGAATATTAATTAGTTTTTCCTCTGATTCAAAGATGATGATTTTTTCTACCGTCGCCTTAACATTTGCTGTCATCCTCAACTCTATTGGTGAGTATAATAATATTATATATAATCTTAAGTACATTTTGAAGATTTCCACAAATTACAACATGCCCTACCTAATCAGCATTCTGTTCCAATTTTTGTCTAGAAACAATCTCTGAGTTTGTTCGAAACGAATACGGATTTTGTCGTTTTTCGGCTCAAAGGCGAACCTAATTAATACTGTTTTTTAATAAAAATAAATCTATTCTTCAGTTGAACTATTAACTATTATATCTTTTTTGTGAATTGATTTTTCTGGATCATCAGTTGAACTAAATTGATAAGTGATCTTTTTGATTGAAGATGCATTGTTTTTGTTTAAAAAATAATCAGCTCTCCTAATAATTCAACTATTCTTATGAAAATATAATGGTTTCATCCTTTAGTCAAACTATTTTGTTAAGAATTTATCTTTTTTTGGTCTTTATAAGTTTGTAGGTTCAGAGTTTCAGGATTTTGATAATAGGTCGACGTAATTTTTTGTTCTGTAGGGATTCTAAAGAATTCCAAAGAATTCACAATGTCTTCTCAAATTCGTCAGAATAGAAAATGAAAATGTGATCCTTGTGGCAGATGGAAGTTACCTTTTATCTTTCCATCTGTATTATCCCTCACTCTTTCCTCAGGGAAACTTTGAAAGGATGACGAGTGTAACCCAACTCGCGTTTGGATTCTTTAAAATTCTGAAAAATGCAAGTTTGATTCCAACCAGTTTTAAAATTCGTCTTGACCAAAGAGGCTAGAAGAGAAAATTGATCACACGCGCCTATTGAGTACCTAACTTATTTCGTACGTCATTTGAATTACTATTGTGCTTCTTTATGTTTTTTACTAAAAGAGTGTTTGGGATTCGAATTGGGGAGAAATGTGATAACTTATTTTTACCCTGCTTTATATGATCTTACGATGTCAGTTGATGGAATGAGGTTGAGTACTTCTCTCTCTGGAAGAGAAATATGTGTCGGAACAAAGAACGAAAATCACGCAAAATATGCCCCAAGAGAATGCACAAGGAAAATTGAATCCCCTGTTTTTTGTTGCAGAATTGAGTTCAGAGTTTGAGTGTTTGCCTAATGGTGAACCTATTCCTAGTGTCCCTCGTCACGGACCTTCTTTTTCTCTAGAGAGATATGATTCTACTGAAAAATTTCTCCCTCCTGCCAGATATCACTCTCCGGGTTCTTCGGTCAGACTTCCTTCCGAGGATGTCGAGCCACCTCTTCGTATCAGAACCAGATCTCCTGTTGCCGAGCGTTCTTCTATACGCGTACTTGGATATGGAATTGAAAAACTAAGATATATTCGGATTGTTCGCAACGTAAATCCAAATCGGCGATTCGAAATTAGAAGATACACTTTTCCTCTCGATATACCTATTCACGTGAGAGGAAGAGATCATGGTTTTCTGCCCGTGCCAACCGAAGAACAAATGGTATTATCAACGTCTAATGGTGACGTCTTTGCGATATTGGAGAGAAATTATACTCTTCTTCGTGGAATCTATGCAGGAAAAGTAACACTGAATCGAAAAAGTAAAAATTCGCCTGAAAAGCGGGTGAAAATCAACATGCACACCGGCGAGATTGAAGAAATGACTGCAGAAGAAAAGAACGATTCTCCCATAGGCAGCCGTAGTCCAATCTCGAAAAGTTTTCTTATAGTATTTGTAAACGGATTTCCTCCCCACTATTATTGTGAATAAAAGAAATGTAAAACTATAATACAATAGTGTTTGTGATGTGAAGTAAGATGTAAATGTGACTTGTAATTCGCCATTCCCTTTAACAATTAATGATTGATTCCTTGATTCGTTTGTTGTTTTTGCGATACTTGCCCACAGTCTGGTGTTCACTAATTTTTACAGAAAGGCATTTGAAAACTAATACACTGTCTTTTTATATTAATAGTATTGTAAGAAATGTTTCACACCTATTTTTTATCAAATAAACACACGCACAAGACAAACCACGCTGAGCAGATAGCTTTGTCCTTAGAGAACATTTGCAACAGTGCAAGCATAACAAATTTATGATTATGTAAACCAATCCTGTGAAGGTCCAGATAGATGAAAGCTTATCTGATGCATAAACTTTAATTGGAAATAACAATTATCTCAAATAGATTGATTGTCAAATTTTTCTCAAAAATTGAAGTCTAACAACATTTTTAATATTACCATCAGATGAAAACCTGAGAGATATTGACATGGATACAACTAAGTCAGAATGAAGACCCGATTATTACTTGCGTATGTCAAAAGAATTGTCCAGATGGACCTCGCGAAGTGTTGAAATATACTCTCAATATTCCTGATGATTTCACTTAAAACCAAATTAACGGTTTCTGCACTTGAATGATGATTTTTATTATTAAAAATGAGCTTTTGTATGTTGAACAACAAGAGGCTTTATTCCACAAGTGTTTTTTTCCAAGGGTTTGCATTTCTACAAAACCTAGGCCAAACATCTCATCTTTCGTGATGTAAATATTCTTGATTTAACGTCTGGGAATAACAATTTAGAATTTTTAAGAGAAAACCTTATTTCATCGAATTCTTCTAGACCATTTATTCCAAAATAAGGGCCATTCCTTATTCCGATAACAAAAGGCGGAAGGAGGAATCTTTGTAAATCCGTGAAAAGCTGATATCGTAGAAAAAATATAAATTATTGAAATTTGTGTATCCTAGTCCGAATAAGGGCTTTTTTCAAAAAGTGAAAACGCTTTTCGATTCTTTCAAAACCAGAATCAAGTGATGAATTTGAACCTCTAGAAAAGCTCAATCAGATGAGTCTAAGTGTTTCCTCGAAACTATTCATTTTTACTTTTTTATAATAATTGGCGACTTCAGTTCGGTATTTTTTTTTTGTATGCGTGTCTGAGAAACGCTACATGCAGTTGAAGAAGCCGTTAGCATCAATGCGGAATCTCAAATCTCTTTTATTTTTAATAACTGCATAACTGTGCATCTAGAAAAGATCTACAGATTTTATTCAGAACCTTTTTCTAATAGAATGTATAGAAAGCTAGCAAATTTGTATCAATGATCACTATTGTCTAACCGATTAAATCTTTTTTAAACAGTATGTTGATAATGTTCACCGTGTAAATAGGCTACGTCACCTTAACCACGAAGGTGGTGGTAAGGTGATGACAATGTTTGCTTCAAAGTGGAAAAAGGAATTATTCAGACATTTGGTCTAGTTTACTTTATTCAAATATCAGCCTTGTGTCAATAACTCATGATATTTCTCAAAAGATTTTCACCAATTGTATTTGTTAGATTTTTACTTGATATTATTCAGGATATTTTTCTACTATGATATCAAATAATTTTGTATTGAATATAAGCATGTTTTATTTGTTTCTCATGGACCCTTGACCTGAAAAACAATTTTAAATTCTGCAGAAATTACGAAATAAGCTTTTCAGTTTTCTGAATCATGCCCTACTGAAAGACCCGACTGCAGATCCTAATAGTTTCCTACATCGTAGCCGAGGTTGTATCTCTCGTAGGATCCTAGGTTAGATCCTAATGGTTTCCGAAGTCGGAGACGATCCCAAGTAATTTAGATTTCCTAAGAGTTGTCAAAGATAGTCCTGATTTTTTCGAAATCAGATAAAGGTAACACAACTGTTGCAATTAGTGAATCTCACTATAATAAACAAATGTTGAATTTATTATCAGATAAAGGTCAATATCCAGAAGCCAAATTTGAGTATATGGTCACAACTGAGAAATTTAATGATATTATTATTAATAGACGGGATAAAAAAGCATATATCATCTAAAGAAGCTAACGAGCTAAGAGCAAATGCAACTAGTATCACCAGAGCATATGGACTACCTGCTGTTCATAAAAAGGGAAATCCTTCAAGAATAATTGTGTCTACTATGAATCATCCTACTTTCATATTAGCTGAGTTGCTTTCTGATTATTTATAATTGATAATAGTAAAATCAGAGTACCATGTCAAAGATAGCTGGGATTTTGTCAATTGCCTCAAAAGCTTTAATATGCCAAAACATGACATTATTGTGTCATTGGATGTTGTCAACTTATTTCCTAATATTCCTATTAATTTAGCTTTACAATGCATCAAGAACAAATGAGACATGATTGCCTCAAATACTCTTATACCCAAAGATGAATTTTCAATTGCAGTAAAGTTTTGCCTCAGATTTATATTTTTCAATTTCAATAAAACAACTACAAAAAAATAGAGGGAATAGCTATGGGTTCTCGATTATTGCCAGGAATAGCTCACAGTAAAAACTAGGCATTCATTTTGATCTGGGATCCTTCTTTGGGCGTGCTAATATGATCTCAAAATAGTCTTATTTTAGTACCAGTTTCTGTCTTGTTTAGTTTGCTAACTTCAGATTGATAAATGATCCAAGATAGCGAAATAAATTGATTCAGAGGATGCATTGTTTCAATTGTTCCAAGCACAGGCATTGAGGTCATTTTTATACCAACAAAGTCTAATTTCAACTTATTTTGATCTCCCCAGGATAAATGATATATTTTGCTTGAAAGAAATATTGTTTACTGTTTCGACTCTTCAAACTGTGACTGTTGTTACATTGGACACACAGGTAGATGATGATCACATTCCTAAATCTCATCATTTGTTTCATCAGTGATTTCTTGATGTTGCCCGCGTGTGGGAAGACCTGTTCTTGGCTGCTACGCACCGTTTTTTACTTTGGGAAGTGATGCCCGATTTTGCCACCCTGTAGGAATTTCTGTCCTTTTTCGCCAAGCTGCTACGTGTTGTTTTTACAAGTGAACAGTGATGTACAAATTTTCCACATGGTAGATGGTGAGTGAAGACCCAATTGACAACCCTTTGGAAAAACTTGTTCACATTCTCCAAACTGCAACATATCGTTTTTCACTGTGGGCAGTGATTTTCCAATATGCCACCCTGTGGAAAGACCCGTCAACTTTTTCCAGGTTGCTACATATCGTTCTTCACTGTGGGTAGTGATGTTATAATTGGCCAGCCCTTGAAAAAAAAGATCTGTCCACTTTGACCAATCTTCTACATATGGGTTTTGACTGTAAAGAGTGATGTCCAAATTTACCACATTTTGGGAAAACCAGTTCACCTTTTTTAGGCTGATACAAATCGTTTTTTACTGTTGGTAGAGATGTCCCAATTTGCCACTCTGTTGGAAGATCTGTCCACTCTTCCAGGCTGGAACATATCGTTTTTGAATGTAGGGAGGGATGTCCCTATTTTCCACCCTGTGGAAGCAGCTGCCCACTCTTGCAGGCTGCTACATATTATTTTCCACTGTGGGAAGTGATGTTCCAATTTGCTATCCTATAAGAAAAGACCTGTCCACTTTTGCCAGGCTGCTGCGTATTGTTTTTCACAGTGGTACGTGATTTCCTAATTTTCTATCCTGTGGAGTCTTGCTCACTGTCGACAGATTGCTACATATCCGTTTCCACAGTGGGAAGTGATGCCCTGGAGTGGCTTGTCCCATATAGCCTAAGCTCTATCAATACTTTGGAAAGTGATGCGCAATATAAACTGAACTGTTCAGGAGGACTTGTCCTGGAGGGTATTAGTTTGCTCGGCAGGGATGTCTAGACAAGCCTCAAACGAGTGAGTAAACATTTCTCAGACGATGAGTTTTTGTAGAAGGTGATGATCTGGGGGGAGGAGCCTTGAGGAGTTTTGGCCTATACATCATACATATATATCATCATATGCATCATCGTTCAAATAAAAATTATAGGTCTTTTTAAAAAAATGGATACAAGAAAATTGGTAGATCTTTTTTAGTGAAAATTTTTTCCTGTTAACAATCTTTCTAACATAGCGCGTATAGTTTTGCTGAAAACTTGAGGTCTTTCAAATCTTTTTTTTGTTTAGGCAAAACGAAAAGATTGATTAGAAAAAAAGCTAGTTTAGGAACTAGTCCTTCCGTTTTGGCCTTGAAATAGTGTGCCAAAGGGCAATCTAATCCGATGATTTGTTCAAAAGTGAATGTGTTCAGTACTCACAGATAAGGGCGGCGTCCAGTACAGACAGAATTTTAAGTGATATCAACATTTTTTCAACAAGTTTGTCTGAAAACGGCGAAATTTAGCGAAAATTCCTAAAAATGTTGTGGAATACTGACTGGATTCGGTTAAAAACTAGAAAATATCAATTTCGTGAATTTTCCTTATGATGTATGAAGTTTATTTCATACTCTAATTTACATTTCTTATATTATAAACATTTGATGATAATGAGAGCAATTCAAAAATTTTCAATTCCAAGCGCTAAAGTTTACATCAAACATAAGTTGTCTGAGTTTCTCAAGGTTAAATAAATATATGCGTGGAAAAATTTCAACTTCTGCTAAATTGATAAGGTAGGAAACAACTGAATTTTGTCATCGCAATTAGCCCCACAATAATCCATATCAGCGATTTATGTTCTGAAAAGCAAAAAGACAAATATCTCAGAACAGTATACATATGTACATGAAATTTCAGAATATTCACCAGTTACGCTGCTCTCAATATTCTACCTTCATTAGTTTTTCCTGAAAAAAATGGAACTCCTGTATATGCTGATTTATATCCTTCTTTTCAATTCTATTGGTAAGTAAAAAATAAATGTATATAATTTTTTCACATTACGTACATCCGAACATCTATAATATATTAATAAATGTGAAATACTATCTAAATTCTTTGAATAGTGACCATTATTCCTATTGATATCAGAAACTTTGGAAGTTTTCTACATTCTGCAGGATCATCTTCGAAATTCAGAGTCACTTTTTTTCTTCAAAAATAAGTTTTTCAATCTTTGAAATTAACAAAATTATATGTCTTCTGAAAATACTTGGCAAACTCTTATTTACAATTCATGACGAAACTTGAGCATAATTAGCTTCCACAACAAATGCTCGCAGTTTTTCTTCATCAGGGAGCTTTTGAAGATTAAAAATTAGTAAATCATTTTTGCCTTTCTACAGAAATATCATCAGGTGTGTCGCCGAAAACAAGGGACTTTCTGGCAAACTTTGGGAAGAGTAGTGAACATGCGAATCATCAAGGTAAGCCTAGTTCAAATAAAAATGTATGAAAGAGTTGTTAAATTAGGAACAGTCTTTATTTTACAAGATCAAGACTACATATGAATTATTTCTTGTAAGAGAAAGTAATCTTGATGCGAAATAATAACATCCACTTATATCATGGAAATACTTAGAGATTCTATGAAATCACTGACATCTACTAACACTCTTTGAAATCGCTTGAAGTCATTGTTTATCCCGCAAAATTGTTTAACGCATTTACATTTTCATATTATTGTTTGCTAACTGACGATTATTTTTCCTGTTCGTTGTACAAATGAAAGATCATTTAAAGTCTTCCGAAAATAGAAATGAGTGTCGCAACAAAACATAATTGGAATTAACACGCATTACATTGTTTTCACAAGTGAGCAATATGATTATTATTACCTATTCATGCAATGTTATCTGTTCAATAAATAATTACTTAAGGTATTATTAGGTTCCAATGCTCCGGGGAGAGGATTTATTAATATTTGATAGTATAAATACAATTATTAGCCAATTTGATCCAATTCTTCTTTAAATACTTATGCAAAAACAAAAAAATTTTCGCTGCATAAACCTGGAGATTATTTCTGCAACATTTGAAGAACTAATCTAAATATAAATTTTAGAAGAGGCCAATTCACAAATGCTACTTCAGGAACTCTGTTCAACTCTATTATTGCACAATTTCGAGCCTTAAACATGCCCTTCATCAGTGATAACATTTTATCATCACTCGTTTCAGTGCGTGGATTATTGTAAGAACTGAATCAACTTTAAACGATTCTTCTCCATAAGAATAATTGATTCGTTTTCTAATAAAAGGGGTGCTCATGATACGCAAACATACTCATCTTGAATTCGCTGCCATTTACTTCTTTCAGTTCTTCGCAGCTCTTTATCACTGACTTCTTGTCCAGGTGGCTTTCTGATTTGAGTCATCTACCCTCGATATGCATCCGGTACTGTACTTTGTTGTTAATCTTATTTCTTAAAGAGCACAAAGTCTATTTTGGTAGCCGTCCCTTTCTTGGTGTTCTTCAAACCTTCAATCATGAAATGGTAAATCAAATGAACTAGCTGCAGTCTGTACCTATCATCTACGATAGTAGCTTGTTCACAAGCTTCCGTTGCTGATAATGAAGTATAAACTCATACTATTGATTCAAAAGCAGTAAATGAATTAGAAGTTCCTGGTACCATATCGCATCCTATTAAATAAAATTAACACAGAAACTAAAGGTACAGCATATCGAAAAATGTAAAACGTATACACTTTCAAGAATAACTCAAAACATTGTTCAAATGTTGTAATCATCATCAAAATGTGAAAGGGCAAGGACACTCACATCAATAAACACCCCGCATTGTAGAAGGTAAGGAGATTCACATCAAAAAACCATATGCAAAAAAAAGTAATTTTTATTAAATATTAGAACCGCACATACACTACAGCACGTCTGGTAGTTAGTACTACATCTGGCGGACGCGGAACACCCGCACTGTTATACCCGTCTACAACTCAACCAATACTTACCATCCTATTTTGGTTTCGAAATAATTTTCTACGATTTTACGATTCCAGTTGATGAAGTGAGGTTAGGTACTCTTCTCTCCGGAAGAGAAAGGTGAACCAGAAGGGAAAAGTATGTCAATGGAAGAATGAAAATTCCGGAAACTATGCTCTGAGAGAATAAGTAAAGAAAAATCAAATCGTCTATTTTTGGTTTCAGATTCAAGCTCAGAATTGGAGTGTTCACCTATTAGCGACAGACATCATTCTCCTCAAATTTCTCTTCTTTCCGCAACACCTCATTCTCCGCGTTCTCCGGTGAGACCTCCTGCCGAGCCCCCTCTTCGTAACAGGTCCAGGTCTCGTGTTGCCAGGCGTTCTTCTATACGCGTACTTGGATATGGACTTGAGCAACTTGGACTTATTCGACTTGTTCGCGACGTGAATCCAAACCGGTTATTCGAAATTAGAAAATACACTTTTCCTCAAGGTATACCAATTCACTTAAAAGGATGGCGTGATGAACGTTTGCCCATGCCAACCGAAGAACTAATAGTATTATCAACGTCTAATGGTGACATCTTTGCAGTATTTGATAAAAATTATACAGTTCTCCGTGGAATCTATGCAACAGTACGAGTATATCAAGGTGAATATCAGGCTGAAAAACGGGTGAGAATGAACATGTACAACGGCGTGTTTGAAGCTATGAGTCAAGAAGAAAAGGACGATTCTCCCATAGGCAACCGCAATCCAGTCTCAAGACGTTTTTCAATAGTAATTCTAAGCGGACTTCTTCCGCAATCTTAAGGTTTTGAAAAAACAATGTAGAACTAAAATACAATATCATTTGTGATCTGAAGTAGGATCAAAATTCAAGATGCAACTCCTTATTAGCTGTAACATGTCAAGAATTAACTCATTGATTCATCAGGGGTTTTTGTGATACCTGCCCCAAGTCTGGCATTTACTAGACATACCTTATGAGGTCAAACTTCTAACCTGACCTAACTTAGTTATGGTCCCTTAAGCTTTGTATAATTGTTAAGTTTATTAATATGGCAATAATATCCAGATTGAATTATATAATTAAATTAAGTCATCTATAATTCTAACTGTACAACCGCCTTCTCCAAATAGCGTCTCCTTTCCCATTATCATCAAAAATCTCAATGGTTGTCTTAGCTAGCATAACTTTTTACTGTTTTTTGACATTGATTTCGGTTTTAAGTCTACATGCGATAATGTGTGAAGCTTCCAAATAAAAATAGTGCACCTTCCGTATTTACAATCACTAATTGATTTTTTCTTAAGCAATTGAAACAAAGAATTATTTTCTGAACATGTTCTACACGTTCTTTAATTATCATTTTCCTGAATTCCACACAAAACTGCAGCTGATGATTCGCGCTTCATAAGGTCCAGTAGACCTGGAATTGCGTATTTGCAGAAGATTTGACCGAATTCTTACTAGCTGGAATGCGATCGTCATTAGATTTATTATTATGTTCATTAGTTTTAATTCGATCAACATCTTCTTCATTTATTGGCTCTAAAATTTAACATCGTTCTCTTATAAATTTTCTTAGATTTTTTTTATTTTGACATTTCCGTACCAGTAACTGACTTCTCCCACTCTTTTCTGGTTCCATAATGCAATTTGGACACGATCAAAACAAAACAATAAAATATTGATAATGCGTGAATATACCTCAGAGCAGCCACTGTAAAAAGAAAGTATTATTTTCGGGCTAATTTTGGGAATTGAAATAAGACTCAGAGAGGTCTCGAGTGGAACTGAAATAAGACCACTGATGGAAACTGAGATTCATTTGTTTTAAATTGAAAATGACAACATGATGATATCCCACTCAAAAACAGGACACGCAAAAAATGATACCGTAAAGAAAGAGGCTTCTTGTTTTTTCCGTGTCGTCCAATAGATTTCCCAAAGAAGACGCAGAACCTTTCAAAACTATTGCTAGATCAAAGAGAGCCTACATGTGATTCTACATTGTCAATCTCTGATTATCGTAACGTTTTTTCAATATTTTGGATACTACTTTATAATTTATTTCGGTTCTCGATAAGTTATCAATTACTGGCGATGCTTCCTCTTCTAATTAGGATCTTGAATACCGCAATTTTTAAATTCTTCAAATGTGAGCCACTTGTTATAACCTCCGCAAAATATAGGGAGGTTTAGATTTGGTAGTGGAAAGTTCGTAAAAATATTTCCATTGCTTGTCGAAGTTCTTCAAATTGCTAAATCCTATGTAGAACACAACAATTCTAAACTTCATAGCATTCTGTCAAATTCTTGCCATCTTTCCTCGGTTTTTTGGTTAGCTGTTCAGATTCCTCCATAGGAGTCACTTCTTTAGTCTGACTACTCGCATACTGTCCAAAAAATGTTTTCAAATTAGCTTAATGATTTTTGGAGATACTTTTAATTATCTTTAGATTATCTGCTTTGGTAGTTGACATTTTTTCAAATTTATTAATCCTACTCTGACTTTCCGAACAGTAAAAACAATTTTTTTCCTCACTAGAGTATGACATAAATTAAGTACTTTGACAGAACACACAAGCATAACTGGCTCCGTCGTAATTGATTTCTTATCTACTGGTTCTACTATCAAAACTTCATTATTAGTCACAGATGTGTTGACAGTTGAAGAAATCAATATTCTCCCGCTCCAAATCAGGTTTTTACCAGAAGAAGCTGCTGATAACGGTACATACCTCGGTGACTTCTTGAATTGAATTTTGCTTCAGAGTAATAAATTTGTCTATGCTACATCGTTCTCATGGTTCTGGAGATGCTAACTCTCGTTGATTTTTATTAAAATTGTGACAGGCGAACAAAGTCTCAAAATTTGCGTTTCTGAAACCAACTTTTTTATTCGAAATATTTATGCTTGCACGAGCCTTCCTGTTCCTAACTTTCCTGGCCAGAATACTTATGCCCGACTATAACCTACCGCTAACTTTCCATTGTACATGGCTTCTGATACAGTTATGAAATTTTACTCTTTATGCGGGTTTTCGAAAGGTCTTTTGATGAGCCTTTGTCACAAAATTGATTTAGATATCTCGGTTACAATTCAAATAGGTTAGTCGCTCGACAGCTTGCCAGGAACTGAGGTTCAAATCTGATCTCCTTTCTGATAAGTATGCAGTTTTCAGGATTGTATGAAAAGTTAAATTTTGTAAAGACTGGTAAATTGCAGTTACAATTTTCCCTGTGCGGAAATTGAGTCGCGTTCACAAGGTTTCGTGATTGATCGCGATTGATTTTCGTGGTGGTTCATATGTGCGCATTTGAAGTTCTTCGAAACTGCGCGAACAAAATCTCGTTATAATACATTCAATACTTTCACGATGATTCACTATAATAAATTTAAATTTTAGAATTTAAAATTTGAAGATTTGTCGGGCTTCAATTGTATGCGAAACTATGAATGTTGCCGACGTTTCGTGAACATTGCAGTTCACTTCTTCAGGGCTGACCTGAAACTGAAGTCTCAGGTTATGTTGTTCTTATATATGTATTCTCTATGATACCTGTGATTGGCCAGAGCACCCCATGGTGGGGACTGGTTGGACTTGATTGGCCAATGAAGTCTTTTTTAAAAAACCCGGGAGGACGGAAAGCCAAATCGTATTGGTATTATATCCATTGTCCCTATTGATGTTATGAGGGTGTTTCAAGATTTCGATTGCTTCTCTATGTTTTCTGGGAAATTTATTGTACGTTTTGGCGATGAAGGTTGTTTTGTCAAATGAAATACTATGTCCTGTTTCGATATGATGCTCAGCTACTGCTGATTGTGTGAAATGTTTTAGCCTAACCTTACTTTCATGTTCCTTTACACGTTGACTTACCGCCCTCCCGGTTTCTTCAATATATACTTTACCACAAGAACAAGGGATTTGATATACTCTCGGATCACTGAAAGGTTCCTTTTTAACTTCAGGTTTGTTTAGAAGTTTTCCTATTTTTGCAGGTGGTTTAAATATAGTTTGGATGTTGTGTTTGTTGAGAATTCTTCCTATTTGTTCCGTCAGCCCTGAAAAAGTGAACTGCAATGTTCACGAAACGTCGGCAACATTCATAGTTTCGCACACGATTGAAACCCGAGAAATCTTTAAACTTTAAATTCTAAATTTTAAATTTGAATTTATTAAAAATCTCGTTATCTTAATCAGATTGCGATAAGTGACCACTGACCTACCCCCCAACGGATGTTCATGAAGTTTTTGAGATTGTATAGGAATTCAAATTTTTTAAATACTGATGCGTTTGAACGCTTTTGATATGGATTCGAATGGTGAAGGTTCCATTCCATTATGTTGATAAACATGCTAAGGACGTATCGCGCGTTAAATTTTCCAAGGCGGGAGTCGTGTGTTGATTACGAGTTATTGTAACTGAGCGCAATTATTTTTCTAGATTACGATATAGACACCATTTCGCCAGCCCCTCTGCACTGGAAGGAGATGCAGTTTTTGGAAATCTATCGAAATGGGAACTTTGTAAATACTGATGCATTCAAGCGCATTTGAAGTCAAGTAAAAACGGCTGTTTGCAATCTTAAGACTGTTATTTTAATTCATGGTTAGTCATCACATAATGTACTATTGTCTGATATGTGAGTTTTTCGCCTTCCCGAGCTTCAATCGTGAACAGATTACTTCTGTTTTTTGGTGGCATACAAATTTTAATCAACATCACATTATTTAATCATTTCGCAATATTTTTTATGTTTCCTCTGAATGATTCATCAAACGGAGAAAAATAATCTAAAGAAAAACAGTTTCTGATCAAATCATATCTGTCACGTAGATTGAAATCTTAATTTGATGAATATTTTTCAGGCACGAGTTCTTCGTAATTAAAGCTCTGCAACTATGATACCTTGAAGATATCATGTAGATTTCAAAAACTAACAAAATATTTCCGTGACTATTTTCTAGCAGTATTTCATGTTTTTCCAAAGTAGTTCACCGGGTGGTGTCTATTCATTTAAAATAGAACATCTAAAATTTTCCAAATTTGGTTGGATATTTTTTTGAAGTTTTAATACAATTCACGAAATTTTATTCAATATTCGAGAAAGCTCAAACAATAAATCTCTTATACACTGTTAGAAATTTTCGGAAAATTCCGACACATTTAAGAAACTAAAGTAACTGAAATTGATGAAATTATGTTACTGAACACGCAATTCAGTAACTTTTACATTAAATTTACTAAATTTTAATTGAACTTCAGAAACGGTATCTGAAAATAATAAATAGTTCCGTAAAATTCCTAAATGGTAACAAAAATATAAGTTATCGTAACCGAAACAAGTGCGCAGTTGCATGCGCACTCCTCGCTTCACGATCCACCTCGGTCGCGTTCATAGCAGACCGTGTTAGCATAGTGAATTATAGTGAAGTGACACGTCAATTCAAAAATTCATCGGTATAACGGGCTAAGTCCCGAGATATTATCCGACTCAAAATTAAGATACAAAATGGTAAGACAGCTATTCATTAAGATTAAATAGTATTTACTTTTTGTTTGAAATTTGTATTTTTCTATAGAAAAGTCTATTGAAATCCTTTTGGAATTTTCATTTTTCTTGTACATAAATGCAACTGTTTGAAAATTTAACAATCTTGTTAAAAAGTCATACTATTGGTTAAAAATTCGACTATTTAGCAGAAAATTAACTTATAGATTTCACAATTTTGTTGAAAAGTCTTACTTTTTGGTTGAAAATTCTGCTGTTTTGTTGAAAATGTAACTATTTTGTAGAAAATTTATTTTTTGGTTAAATTTTAGGTCGAGTATTGAGCTCCGGCAATTTTGCCTTATTTGAAGTTTCTAGTCCGGCAAAATTTTTGTGTCAATAAGAAACTTTCTGTTCTGATTATATTTTTTGCTACTTTAGAAAAATAGTAGAATATTTTACTATTTTATCATAAAGTGAGGAATATTAAGTTATAAATACACAAAAAGTGTTATATAATCAAGAACGTTACACACTAAAAGCACACGAAAGAATTCCCCATTACTTCAATATTCCTATAATAATACACTTTATCACTAATTTGCGAATTGTTTATCTTCAGATTCGAATCACGAATTCTCACGATCACTCTTCTGTGACCAGTCACTAACACTCGTATTTTTTGAAGGGAGACTTGGAAAAGGGGTTCGAGATGTGAAAGATCACTCTTCTGTGACCAGTGACTAAAATGCCGTATCTGTATACACTACGTAAATGGTATATTTTGGTGCTGTAAAGAGAAGTAAAATCTTTTCCGGATAAAAATTCCACTATGTAAAAAAAAATTTTTTTTCCTAATTAAAAATGCATCTTCTTTAAGAAAAGTTTTATCTTTATTGGATAAAAATGCAACTGCGTTTGGTTGAAAATATAATTATTTTGTGAAAAATTCATACTTGTGGTTGAAAATTCTACTGTTTTTTTGAAAATTTAACTATTTCGTAGAAATTGTACTTTTTGTTTAAAATTCACATTTTGGTGTTAAAAAATGAACTGAAGGCTTTTCTGGATGAAAGTTCAACTTTAAAAAAAAATGTTTCCTTCTTTTAATTAAAAATTCATAAGTTTTAGTACAAATTTCATCTTTCTTGGATAAAAATTCAACTATTCGGAAGCGAATTGAACTATTTCGTTAATTGAAAAATTGAAAATTTCATATTTTGATTTCGGAAAGTAAACTGGAATCTTTTCGAGATGAAAATTCAACTACATATTTTTTTAAAGTTCATTTTCTTTCTAAATAAAAATTCATCTGCTCAAGAGAAATTTCATATTTTTTGGATAAAAATGCAATTATTGGGTAGAGAATTTAACAATTTTGTTAAAAGGTCGTCCTTTTTGGGTAAAAATTCGTCATTTGGATTACACATTTCATTTCTTTCGCAGAAACTTATTTCTTGGTTAAAATTTCATATTTTGATCGTGGAAAGTCAACTAAAATCTTTTTTAACAGCAAATTAAACTCTTCTTCAAAATTTTTTTTTCTTATTTATAAATTCATCCGCTTTGGTAGAAATTTCTTCTTTTTTTTTTTAATGCAACTTTTTGGTAAAAAATTCTTCTTCTTTGCTTGAGTATTCAATTATCCTATTTAAAAGATTTGGTTGAATCACTTTGTTAAGAAATCATTTTTTTCGAACAGTTATATTTTTAGTTGGAAATTCATCTCTTTGATTGAAAGTTTAATTATTTTGTTGAAAATTAATTTTTTCAAATTGAAAATGCAACTACTTGGGTAAAAGTTTAACTACATTGTTAAAAATTTATTTGTTTGATTGAAGGCTTATGTCTTTGGTTAAAAAATTTAAATGCTTAGTGGGAAAGTCTTTTTTTTTT
>CAKNXH010062032.1:156433-167293 GCA_932178445.1 Andricus quercusramuli | reverse complement strand
ATTTGAACCGGGAACGCCACTTTCCATGAGTGGAGCGTTAACCAATAACGCCACCGAGGCCGAGGCAGATAATTTCTCGTTTCTTCTAAATCCACAGGATGACGTGAATCTAAGTCTAATTATAACCTGTGGGTTTAGTGACTCATTCTACCCTGAATAAATTTCACCGAATCTGAATAATTTAATGTAAGATTATATTTTGTCGACCAGGGTAATCAATTATTTAATTTTCTGATGTTAAATTTTGTCGATCTACTGGTCAAATAGTTTTTTGACGAAACGAGAAAAAATCTGCCTCAGCCCGGATTTGAACCGGGAACGCCACTTTCCATGAGTGGAGCGTTAACCAATAACGCCACCGAGGCCGACGCAGATAATTTCTCGTTTCTCTTACATCCACAGGATGACATCAATCTAAGTCTAATTATAACCTGTGGGTTTAGCGACTCATTTTAGTCTGAATAAATTTCACCGAATCTGAATAATTTAAGGTAAGATGTTATTTTGTCGACCAGGGCAATTAATTAATTAAATTTCTGATGTTAAATTTTGTCGATCTACTGCTCAAATAGTTTTCTGATGAAATTATCTGCGCCGGCCTCGGTGCCGTAATTGGTTAACGCTCCACTCATGCAAAGTGGCGTTCCCGGTTCAAATCCGGGCTGAGGCAGATTTTTTCTCGTTTCACCAGAAAACTACTTGACCAGTAGATCGACAAAATTTAACATCAGAAAATTTATTAATTAATTACCCTGGTCGACAAAATAACATCTTACATTAAATAAAATTACTCTCTAATGAATAATTCTGAAAAATTCTACAATATTGTTTAATATTCCAAATGTAAGAATTTGTTTTGAAATCAATATTCGAAAGATCAATGAATAAAGTTTGATATTGAATTACATAAAAGATGATGCATGGAGAATAAGAATATTAACCCAAGGAAATTTATCCCTTGAATTCAAATCGTCAGCTGCTACCCTAGATGCCTGGCTGATGCCATTTTCATGAAATACGGACTCCAGGAACATGAAGTTTGGGGGAATATAATTGTGTTCTGAAATCTATGTATACTTCAAGAGGTCTTTTCAAATGTTTATTTCACCTAATTTTATTTCCTCAAGTTTGTCTCATTATTTTGAGTTTTACCAAGTTGATGAAAATGCTGGCATTTGACGTAACTACCTACTTCTCAGATTAATTGATAATAATTTAAAAAGAATATTTTAAAACTGGAAAGTTCAAAAGTGACTTGAAAGTTCAACACTTGAGTTGATTTTCTTTCCTTTTCTGACCGAAGAGTCTAGAAAGTAGTAGAAAATTTTGTACAGAGATCTCGCGGATCAAAAAAGCATATTTTGGTAAATAATTTTTTCTGTTGGGAATTACTTTATTCGACTCAAAATTTAACTACTCTATTTTTTAACTTGATTTTTATTGCTTTTCGTCTACTTGTCTGAAATCGATATTTTTTTTATATTGATTTTAATTTCTCAATCGTGAAAAAATTGCTCACAAGCTCCGCTGGGATACGAACCCACGTCTATCAGATTGCCGGTCTGATGCTCTTACACTCACTACTCTATTTTTTCTGAACATTGTTTTTTTTTATCAAAAATTCAACTACGCAGTTGAAAGTTATTTTTAATATGATAGATGTATACATTTTCTGTTGTTGGAGATTTAATTTTAAATATTAAATTGTTGACATTTAATACTTTTAGTATTTTATAAAGTATGTTTTATACATTATATTTTTTATATTCTTTATTTTGTATTTTATTTTTTATATTTTATATTCGCATTTTTTTTAATTGGAGATTCGCAGTTTTAGTTGAAAATTCATCTCTTTTTAAATTTTTTTGTTTTATTAAATATTAATTGTTTAAAAGAAAAATTCCTATTTTTTGGTAGAAAATTAACCTTCTTGGTTAAAACTTCATCTTGTTTGTTTGAAAATTCAAATATTTCTTTGAAAATCAATGTATTTGGTTGGAGGTTCGTTTTTTTTTATTTTTTGTTGAAAAATTAGTTGATAAATCAACTACATTGTCGAAAATTAATTTTTGTTGTTTAAGATAGAAAAATTTTAGTGTAAAATTCATCTCTCTTGCTGGAAATTTTTTTATTTGTTGAAAATTAATTTTTCAATCTGAAAATTCAACTATTCCATTTGTTTTGGAAAATGTATATACTAGGATGAAATTATTCTTTTTTAGATGAAAAGTCAACTATTTGGTTGCAAAATCCGTTTTTTCGAACAATTAATTTTTTTCGAACTGGAATTGAAATTTTTTTTGTAACTGTTTTTGCAAGAAAATTAATTAACTATTTAGTGAAAAATTCATCTATTATATTAAAAATAAAATATTTTAACTTAGAATGTTGAAAATTTCAAGCTTTTCAATTTACAAGTTTATACTCTACCTACATTAACTTTATTTCGAGGAATTTATATTTCCACTGATTGTAATATTATCAATTGAAAATTTGTACAGTTGAGCAATTTTGAATTTGAAGCCTCCAATACTGCCAGACTGACTTTGTACCAATTAACAATGTGAGGTTAGCAATGGTATGCAATGTTCCGGATATCTAGTGCGGAGGAAACTATTCGGGCAATGTCGACATTGCTTGTTAAGGTAGCCCATTAAAAGACGTCCAAAAAAGTTGTTCGATATTTTTCTTTTTTCAATTTTAAAGGAAGGTTTTTGGAATACAAAGCATATGACCTTGGAAAAATTGAGTGTCAATTTTTTAGTACGTGTGTCCTGAAAAATTCTGACTGGAACATAATTCATTCCAAACTTTATTTTTACTCTATATGGATGAAAATCACATGTAGCTGTGAATTTGAAATCTGGTTTTTCCACTCTGTTTGCAAACATACTTATATATAAAAAAATCCTTTCATGAACAAGAAACTTAATTTTTTCCAATTTAAAAACGTTATGAGTAGGCTATAGAAAATCATTGAAAGTTCCTAACTTTGGCACTCGATGCGTCTCGAAGACGCGAACAAACATACTATATACATTAGAGTTGTATTCCTGATATTGCAAAATATTTTCTTGTATCAAGAAGATAAACATATTTTTTCCATTTATAAATCGGTATTGCTAGATGACGAAAGGGCATAGAAGGTTCGTCAATATAAATCATTCGACGCGTCTCGAAGACGCAAACAAAAATGTCAGGTATAGTACTGCAGTACTACTATTTCGATCAAAGTTTTTCTTATATAAACAGAATATACTAATTTTGTTTAAACTTCATAAATCGGTATCGGTCGGTCATAAAAGGTCCACTTATAGGTCAATCTATATGTCTCAATGACGCGAACAAATACTCTACATGTAATATTGTCGTACTTTGATCATCAACAAAATTTGTCTCTTATAAACGAAATAAACAGTTCTTTCAAAATTCATAAATAGGTACTATCGGGTCATAAGTGGTTTATCAATAGGTCAATCGATGGGTCTCAAGGAGGCGAACAAATACACTAAATATAATTTTCTCGTATTGAGAATCTTGAAAAAGTTCTTCTTATACAAACAGAGTGAACCATTTTTTGAAACTTCACAATTCGCTACTGGTGGGTCATTAAAAGCTTGTCAATAGGTCAATCGATATTTCTCAAGGACGCTAACGAATATTCCACTAAATATTCCCATAAACAAGGAAACTAATTTTTTTCTACTTTAAAAACGTTATGAGTAGGTCATGGCAAATCATTGAAAGTTCTTAACTTTGGCACTTGATGCGTCTCGAAGACGCGAACCAACATACTATATACATTAGAGTTGTATTCCTGATATTGCAAAATATTTTCTTGTATTAACAAGATAAACAACATATTTTTGCCATTTATAAATCGGTATTGCTAGATGATGAAAGGTCATAGAAGGTTCGTCAATATAGATCATTCGACGCGTCTCGAAGACGCAAACAAAAATGTCAGATACAGTACTGTAATACTGCTAATTCGAACTAAGTTTTCCTCATATAGAAAGATTACACAAATTTTGTTAAAACTTCATAAATCGGTACTGGTCTGTCATAAAAGGATCACTGATAGGTCAATCTATACGTCTTAATGACGCCAACAAATACTCTACATATAATATTTTCGTGTTTTGAATATCAAATAAGTTTTTTGCCCATATAAACAGAATAAACAATTTTTCTGTGAACTTAATGAATCGGTTTTGGTAGGCCATAAAAGGTTCGTCAATAGGTCAATTGATGCGTCTCAAGGACGAGAACAAATACTCTACATATCATATTGTCGTACTTTGATCATCAACAAAATTTGTCTCTTATAAACGAAATAAACAGTTCTTTCAAAATTCATAAATAGGTACTTTCGGGTCATAAGTGGTTTATCAATAGGTCAATCGATGCGTCTCAAGGAGGCGAACAAATACACTGAATATAATTTTCTCGTATTGAGAATATTGAAAAAGTTCTTCTTATACAAACAGAGTCAACCATTTTTTGAAACTTCACAAATCGGTACGGGTGCGGCATAAAATATTCAAAAACTGGTGGGACGATGCGTCTCAGGGACGCGAACAAATACTCCACATGTGATATAGTCGTGTTTTGAATTTCAAAAAAGTTTTTTCCATATAAGCAGAATAAACCATTCCTTCGAAACTTCACAAATCGCTACTGGTGGGTCATTAAAAGTTTGTCAATAGGTCAGTCGATGCCTCTTGAGGACGCGAACAAATACTTCACGTTTAATAATGTCGTATTTTGAATAGAAAAAAAATTCTTATAAAAACAGAATAAACCATATTTTTTGGTTTATACAAAGCTACTGGTGGGGAACAAATGGTTCATCAGTAGGTCTATCAACGAATCTCAGAGACGCGAACAGATACGCCAGATATCTCCATCAAAAAAGTTCCAATATAAAAAATGTAGAATTTGATCAATCTTATTGAAGTATTCGAAGAATCTTCCTCACATCATCTTTATTGCAGATGTCAAGTGTGACGGTTGACTGCTTGAAGCAGGCAATTCAAATCTGGCTTGAAATCGATGCTGAACATTCTTCTCGTTCCTGATCCGGACTAATTTCGTAAATATCTATACCCTGCTTTTGATTTTCCCAGCAAGCATCTTTTCTTTGACTGACTTCAGGCGTAAGTAAGAATTCACTGATTATTTTTGGTTTACGTGGACCGACCCTTTCTCAAAGTTCGAATCAATTTTTGTCTCATTAGTGCATTCCTGTTTTCCATCCTAGAGGAAATCAGGTCAAAGCCAACCCCAGCATCATAGACCCGAGAAATCACTTGCTTATGCCGCTGCTGAGATTTGGATGGTTTTCGGGAGACATCTTCAAAGTCCTTCCTAACTAGCTTGAGGTCCTTCAAAACCTCAATTTTCTCTACGATACTCGTTAGGTCCTCGCGTGCAGATATTGTAATGCCCGTGATGATGACCTACTGTCCCAAGCGGGTAATCCTTCCTCTATGTGAGACTTTGATGTCCTCGATGCCTGTCATCTGAGCAGAATCATTTTCAGCTAGCTGCTTTCGGAAAGACTCAATTTTCCGAAATTCTGGAGTTCATTGAATGAATTTCGTTCAGTAGGAAATTGTTACGATCAGGCATAGATTGAAGTTGGGCAGAAAAAGATCCAGAATCAGCACTTTGCAATTATGAGGTTTCACCTGGTCTCGCAAGTTGTTGATGAGAGGATTTTTTGTTGTAGTTTTTCAGCTCGGAACTGGCGGTTACGTTAGATTAGTTACGTCAGTTGAGAAGGAGATCCTTTGGCGTTACTCAATCTACTCTTTCGCCAAGTGAAGTAGTGTATCGGCTCCACCGTCGCGGCAGCTCATGAGTAGGCTACGTAGTTAACCCCTCTATAGAGACTGTTACTGACGGATGAACCCACCTACCTGAATCCCAAACAGGTCGCTTTGATTGTGAGCAAACTCCAAGAATTTTTTGCAAACGATGTAATGTAAGTAAGGCAAACTTTCATTATTGCTCGCATTGTGACTTTATGGGGTCCAATAGTGTAGCGTAGAGTTGGGTGGTACTTTTCGGGAGATTAGATAGCTCCGTCTTCAAGGCGCACAGTTGTGTTGTATCGCGCGAAGGCCGAGAGTGATGTAGGGTCGTGCCACCCGTGGACAATGATAGTGTGTGTGGTGGGGTGCCCGACGGGTTTGCATGGTCGCGCGGTGGCCTGATGTCAAGCGTCGATTGTCGACGTTCTTGTTTTTTGATCTTATGGCAGAATTGCTGGTTTATGTGAATGGGGTTTAGAGAGATCCCGATCTCCAAGGAGTGCCCTGGAGGAGGAGGTGTGACGAGACCAAAGGTCTCGAAGTTTACCTCGGAAGTTGAGACGGGACCAAAGGTCTCGAAGTGTGCCTCTGGAGGTGGGACGGGACCCAAATCCCGAAGTGTGCTACTAGAGGTGTGACGAGACCGGAGGTCCCGAAGTGTACCTATAATGAAGGGAGAAGGGATGAATGAGATCGGGATCAAAGAGGACCTAGTAATCATAGGAAAAGGACGGAAAAACGTTTTGTAAATGTCAGTGAATAAAGGAAAATATAAAATGACAAAATTCAAAGTGGTCTGTAATTTGTCCACCCCGCCTCTCATTGAGTTTTCGACATTGGAACCGTTCCGGCTGGTAACAGAGACCACCGAACCTACAGCACATCACACTCAGAACGTCAAGGTGAAAGTCGATGACGATGTTGCCACAGTGTGAAGCGACCCAACGGAAACAATCCTCAAACTCAACAGTAAGCGCCAGCAACACTCATCAATCTTTACAAAGGTTATTATGAACGGTGCTCGAAGGGCTACACTAAAAAACCCAATAGAATAGTAAATGTAGCCAGCAAATAATAAAAAATACAGCTGTCGACAAAATAGGTAACACGCACAGTTATCTACCTACCGGCTACTCCCGAAGTTCCCCAAGTTTACAAAATCTCATTCATCTGCTTTCAAAAAAGAGAGGCTGGAAAATTGACGAAAGAATGAAGTCACACGAACGGTATCACAATCAATTTTTATCATGACAACGAGTTCCTTGTAACATTTTGATTGTCCTTCGAATAAAAAACAATATTTTATTTCAGCTTTACATTTGAAACAAATTATTGGTCTACAGTTATTATTTTAAAATACTTCGATATGGGTGCAGCGCTGCTCAATAGAGATTCCTGAATTTCTTCTGATGTCATCTCTTCAACCTTGCCACTGTTCATGTTTATTTTTGCCCGTCTTCGGCTTACTCCTATTATTGTATACATTCCACGAAGAAATTTTTCATTCTCAAATATTGCAAACACATCACCATCGGACGTTGATAATACAGTTGTTTCTCCGGCTGGCATGGGCCCAAGTACATTACCGGGTCCATTCAATTGAATTCGTTTATCGGCAGGAAAAGTATATTTCCGAATTTCAAATCGTCGGTTCGGATTCGCGTTGGGACTCAGCTGAATAAATTTAAGTCGTTCAGGTTCATATTTAAATATGCGTGGAAGAAAATTCCTGGCAACAGGAGACCTGGATCGGACACGAACAGGAGGTTCGTCAGGAGCGGAAGTCCTGACAGGGAAACTCGAAGAATTAGGTCTGGCAGGAGGAAGAGGTCCTTCAGGAGAAGGATGTCTCTCAGGAGAATCAGAATGTCTGGGACGAGAAACTATAGAAATAGGTTCGCCATTCGGTAAACAGTCAAACTCAGAACTCAACTCTGCAACAAAAAGCAGATGGTTAAGTTAACGTTATGTACGCTCCTCTCGAAGAAATAGCGCATGAAGCGTAAAAAAGTTTCAGGTAATTTTTTTAGGTGGTTGTTGCAAAAAACAGCTGGTATAGAAAACAGAAATACATATGTTACAAATTTCGTATCATTAGACACTTTTTGAATTACGTGTTTTTGAAGACATGTTCTGGATTCCTCCAGAATAAATTCAGATTGTGTTCCTGTTGATTGCAGACAAACTCAAAGTGTGAAGAAAATAGAAATTGGGATGGAGCTTATCTGTAGTGGCACCAATTTTGATTTCCGAATGGATTAAAAAAATTACTCAAAATTATAGATATATAATATTACTATATTCACCAATAAAACTGAGGCTAACTGCCAAGCATAGGAAGAGAGTACAAACATTCCTCATATTTTGTAATAAAAGAGAAAATGGTTAATGTAATCACGAAGAAATTAGCAATGTCACTGAGGAATATTCCAGTGCTTTATTGGATTATGCGAAACAGTTATCGCACAGTCGTTATCTACCAAATAATAGGCGTCAAGGACATGTTTCTCCGATACTTACGTTTCATCAGAGTCAGTTTCAACAAAATAATTCTTTTAGGTTCGTTTAAACTCACATCACAATTTATATAATCTTTGACGTTTTAGCTCGATTTGTCGTTTCCAAAGGCCTGAGATTTGATCAAAATTAAATGGGTAGATGATGAGAATTTTTTTTTAATTTTAGAGAGATATTCCATCAACGTCCAAGCCAATGTTGCAGCAGCTTCTTGTTGTAATCTTTTAGCAACATTTCTCGGACACTTTTCATGAACATTCTTTTTCGGTTTCTTTAAACAAACAAAAAGTTTGGTCTATTCTCGATTAACAATCATTCTTCCAGGTTATTAATAATAATCTTTTACTAATAAAAAATTGAAAACTAGAAGCCCTTCGATGTTTGTGGCATTATTTTTCAACTGTCATCTGTTTTTATGATCATCGGCTCTGTTAATACTATAAGGTTACGAAGAAAAAAATCAAATAAGCATTTTATGCTGGTAATTATTTCTGTAATTAAATGTAATAAAAATATTAAAAATAACGAAAGTTTTATGTTTCTATTGCGAGCCTCGTGTGACAAATTTAATTATTATTATGTCTCGAAGAAGTTAAAAACGATAGTAAGTCTTATGGAAAATCAATTAAAAGATTTTTAGTGGTGCAGTAATGGAAAATATTGCAATAAATCTAATGCGAAAGAGAATAATCACTGGTGGTAGATTGTAATGTAGTTAATATATCCTTTTTACCACCGAGTGCGGCAAAAAATTATGTTTTAATTAAGCAAATTAAAATGAGGCCATATACGTCTCGAATTTTTCCTGCTGCTCCCGAACGAAATTATTACCCAGTTGTAAATGAGACTGCAGCACCTAGAATGCAGCAGCTTTAAAAAAAAAAATATCCTCCCAATTCTCCTAAAACATTTCATGCAAAGCTTTTATGTTTACAAGCCAGATGCTAATTAGTTCTATCCTACACTGTAGAAATTTTCCGCAAAATTGTGTTAAACCTAATTTCCATATTTTGAGGAATTTTCCCGAAAGTTTAGAAGGGAAAATTTCCCAAATGGGCTTGTGGAATATTATACAAAAAGTGGTATGTTTTCCTAAACATTTGGTGGGAAAAATTCCTTATGCTAGTATGAGTATAATTATTATTATTTCGACAAAATAATTAATTTTTTTAGAAAATAGTTTGACTCTTAACAAAATAATACTGGAAAATACTGGAATTTTCTACCTGGAAAAATAAATTTTCAACCAAGTAGTCGAATTTTTTAACAAAAAATATTAAAGTTCAACAAAAAAGCAACGAATTTTCAACAAAATAAATGAATTTTCATCAAAAAATAAAGATGTTAAATTTTCAGGTGAAACATTAATTCTGAAAGAAGGAACAAGTTTTCAATAAAATAGTTCAATTTCCAAACTGAGAAATAAATCTCCAAACAAAAAAAAAATGCATTTTTGACAAAGTGGCTTAACTTTTATGCAAGTAGTTGAATTTTAAATTTAAAAGAATTAATTTTCATCCACAAATTGAATAGTGACATTTTTAGTAAAAAAAAATAATTTTTTAACAACCGAAGAATCAGTTTTCAACTACAGAAAACGAATTTTTCATAAAATAGTTCAATTTTCAACCCAAGGGATGAATCTTCGAACAAAAAAAAACAATTTTCGAAAAAGTAGTTCAACTATTACCAGACTACATAGTTGAATTTTTAACTAAAAAAAATCTATTTCAAGCAAAAAATGTAATAGTTACATTTTCAGCTGACAAAATTAATTTTTCCTTCAAAAAGAGTTTTCGACAAATTAGTTAAACTCCCAACTAACGAAATAAATGTTGAACAAAAATAATTAATCTTGAACTGGACTAGTTGAATTTCCAATTTAAAAAAATTAATTTCCAACCAAAAAAAAAGGAGAATTTTTTACGAAAAAGATGAATTCTCAACTGAATTGATGAATTTTCAACAACAACAATAAAAACAAAAGATTTTTTAATAAAATGGTTCAAGCTTCACGCAAATAATTTAATTTTCTACCAAAAAAGATGATTTCAGGGGCATTATATTATCGTAGCCTCAAACATAATTTTCAAAAATGCCTAACTTTACTCTAACCAATTTTTCATTTTGTCTGACCATTAATACTCAAATACCACAATCTTAATCTTGGAATGCTTTTGACACAGAATCTTTTATAAATGGAATAAAACAATTTCAAATTAAAAAGTTTCAAATTTATTATCTTTAACAGTTAAAGTGGTTTTTGCAGGTAAAAAAGAATTTAAGGACTATTCCAGGTTTCCCCAGGTAAAAAAATGCAATAAATTTTCGATGTTTTTCCAAGTAAAAAGGAATTCAAGGACTTTTCCAGGTTTCCCCAGGTAGAAAAAAATGCATTGACTTTTCCAGGTTTCCCCAGGTAAAAAAGAATTCAAGGACTTTTCCAGGTTTTCCCATGTGAAAAAATCAAGGACTTCTCCAGGTTTCCCCAGGTAGAAAAAAAATGCAATAACTTTCCCAGGTT
>CAKNXH010062032.1:133226-151166 GCA_932178445.1 Andricus quercusramuli | reverse complement strand
GTAAAAAAGAATTCAAGGACTTTTCCAGGTTTCCCCAGGTAGAAAAAAAATTCAATGACTTTCCCAGGTTTTCCCAGGTAAAAGAGAATTCAAGGACTTTTCCAGGTTTTTCCAGTTAAAAAAGAATTCAAGGACTTTTCCAAGTTTTTTTAGGTAAAAAGGAATTCAAGGACTTTTCCAGGTTTCCCCAGGTAGAAAAAGAAATGCAATGACTTTTCCGGGGTTTCCGAGGTAAAAAAGAATTCAAGGACTTTTCCAGGATTTCCCAGGTAAAAAAGAATTCAAGGACTTTTTCAGGTTTTTCGAGTTAAAAAAGCATTCAAGGACTTTTCCATGTGCGCAGTTTTGGTGTCAATCGTAGGAAAGAAAATTAAAAATTAAAAAATTAAAATTTTCGACATACGACGCAAGCTATGAAAGAAAAATGAATAGACCAAAGTTGCTGATCAAAAAAAGAACGAGTACATTTTTTTTTATCCGCAGAAAATAAGTTTAGAAATAAAAGAGTGAATTTTTGGAAAAACGGCAGGGAAGACGAAAAAAATTAGAAGACAAAAGTTGATCAACCAAGAAATACCTACAAATTTGTTATAAGGTCTTGTCATAAAAAAATACTTTAAATTAAAAAATTAACTCTCCGGAAAAAATACACAAGCTTCAATAACATTTTATTAACAAAATTCAACTCTTAAATTATATCTACAAATTTGCTTAAAACTACTTTGCGCTAGGATTATTATTTTAAATTTAAATTGTAAAAAAAAATTGAAAATAAAAAAATTAAATTTTTGGAAAAACGACGCAAGTCGCAATAAAATGTTTAGTAACCCAATTTATAATCAGAAAAAAATATTACAGCAATCGCGATGAATAAAATTTGTACTTTATTTTGTAATATCTGAATAAGCAATCCCAGGTAAAGCCGAAGGAGCTTTAACGAAAGAGAATTCACAATCACCAAAATACAGTTGTCGCTGCTTCCCCTTTTGATTTGAAAATTTCTGTGCACAAATGTGGCGGAAAAACGTTATCGAGCGCGAGGCGCTAGATAAATATGTTTTCGAGCGCGAAGCGCGAAAACCATCAGTCGCGCGCCCTAAGCGTGCTCATACTTGCGAGCGCAGAACTTTTCCACTACACTTTTTTTTTTAATTAATTGTATATGTATATTTTTGAGATGAATATGATTTATAAACTGTCAGGGCTTTTTTGTTATTCAATAAAACGAATGAACGTATGAAATATGAACAAAAATATAAACGCACACATGAGCGGTCCTATAGTATATATAAATCGCGTTAATTACGAAATGGGTTTTCCCATTAAGCACTCGCGTGAAAATTCATGTGGATATAAAATCTGTTGGAAAATCAATTGTGGTTATAAAATATTTTTTAGCCAATGTTTCGAATTCCAGAGATAAGGTGATTTTTCACGATAATGAAAGAATAAATTCTTTTAAATTAAATTCATGTGGGGAGCGTACTGAATTCAATTTCACAGGTTTGAAATTCCCAAGATCTCAATTCAAAATACTGAATTTTCAGTGAAAAGATAAATTTTCAATCGAGAAGACTAATTTTTTCCAAAGAGGCAATTTTTTAATGAAAAATATAAATTCCAACAACATAGTGGAATTTTAAACCAAAGAAGTGAATTTTCAACTAAAATTTTTAATATTGAACACAAAAAAATCGGGAAGAAAAATATAATATTTGGTATTTAAACTGTACCATTTTTATCCTGAATTAAAAATTAGTTTTTCGAAAAATAGAAAAGAAATTCGCTTCTTTGTTTAACTTCCGAAACCAAAATAAGATTTTTTAAACAATAATTTGAATTTTTCATACAGCTAAAATATATGTTTAAAGAAAAAAGTTGATTTTCAACCAAACAGTTGTTTTTCTTGAGAAAAAGTTCAAATGTTAGAAAAATTCATTAGATTTTGAACCAAATAATTCTACAAACCGATAAATAAAAATTTGTAACACACAAATCAATTTTCAACAATAGAGTTGAAACTTTAACCAATAAAATGAATTTTGAAAAATCTGGTTCATTTTAAACCAAGTAGGTAAATTTTTAACTAATGGAAATCATTTTTACACGGAAAAGACGAATTTTCAACAAAATTTATGAATAATCAATCAAATTGTTAAAATATAAATAAAAAATGGGATGGTTAAATTTCCAGTGAAAAAAGAACTAACGATCAACTTTCAACCAAGTGACTGAATTTTCAACAAAAAACTAAATCTTCAAATTTCGACCAGAAAATAAGGGTTTCAAAAAATTAATTTTTGACCAAACAGTGGTTTTTTCGGTAGAATAGTTCAGATTTTGAAAAAAATTATTCAATTTTCAATGAAATAAATGATTTTTTGACAAAAAAATAAAAATTTCAGACATCAGAGATGAATTTTCAACTAAAAATACAATAGTGAACTTTTTGACCAGAAAGGTTAAAACTTTTGCCAAGAAAAGGAATTTTCACAAAACAAGTTCACCTTTTAACAAAGTTGTTGAAATTTCATCCGAAAAAATAGATTTGGCAAAAAAAAATTACCAAAAAAATATATAAATTTGCAACAAAATAGTTGAAATTTTAACTAAAACTAAAATAGTTAAATTTTTAGCTGAATAAATCAAATTTCAACATAAAAAAATCTAATTTTCAAAAAATACTGAAATTTGCTCTAAAATCGATGATCTTGAATTAATTGAATGCATTTGTGAAAAAGCAGTTTAACCAAGTAGTTACATTTTCAACCAGAGATGAATCTTTAACTAAAAAAAGAGATTTTTTTTTAAAGTAATTAAATTTTCAACAAAAATTGAATTCAAAACCCAAGAAGACGAATTTTCAACTAAAAAGAACGTCTTTTCAACAAAATTCTTAATTTTTCAACAATATAATTAATTTTCGGCAAATTGTAAAATTTTCAGCAAATAATCAAATTTTTGAAATGAATAATAAATTCTGATCCAAAAATATAATACTAACAAAACTGGACATTTTTTTCAGAAAATAAAATTCATTTTTCACAATCTAGTTCATCTCAAACTAAGTATTTCAAGGATTCTGTATTATCATTAGAGAATAACAGAAAATATTTTACGTCTTTCCACACTAGATGGAGCTACAAGAGAAAAATTATTTTTAATATATTTTTTTTAAGATCTTCTCATTTTGCTCCACTGGGAATCGAACCACAGAAATGCTCAATAATACATAATCCTTGAAAATTTTGATTTGTACAATCTAGCGAAATAATGTGTGTATTTCTGGAAAAAAGTTTCTCTCTCGATCGCTCTAGTAGCTTAATAGTAAAGCACATGGCCGGAAATCAGTAGTTCTGAGGTTCGATTCCCAGCAGAGTGGAAGAAGAACTTTTTTCAAAAAAAGTTATTTAAAATAATTTATCTCTTATAGCTCCATCTAGTCTGGAAAGACGTTAAATATTTTCTGTTATTCTCTAGTGATAATACAGAATCCTTGACAAATTTGATTTGTAAGATCTAGCAAAATAATGTATCTATTTCTAAAAAAAGTTTCTTCTCTCGATCTCTCTAGTAGAAAAAATATGATCTTGGTCGGGAGTTTTTTGAGCGAATGGCAACGATATAAAAAAACGTAGGTAAACGGCGGTCATGATTCTGTCAGAGTGGCTCATTCGAAATCAACAAACAAAATTGGATGTTAATCTATAGCTCCATGGCTATCGCCGGAACTAGGATTTTTCGAAAATCTTGAAAATTCAATTTTTTATATGCTTTTAAACATTAAGACCCAAAATTTCATGACTTTCTGATGTGTGGGGCTAATCAACATTTTAGGTCTCTTCAGACCAAGGAAGACAGAAGATAGACGAGAGAAGAGTGTTTACTAAAAAGCTTCATTACGAAATTGGAAAAGCACCTGTGCCAAGGAGCTAATTTGTTTCTCGAGATTTAATAATGATGACAATAATAATATTCGCATAAGAAGGGTACTTGAAAGTTTGCACCCCATTCCTTTTGACGTCGCCTTGGGTCGGCTATCATTAAATATCTTGCCCTCGAGTCTCAAAAGGGTAGATCGAGCCCCCAGTTATACAAGACTTTGTCCCTTCGTCAAAATCTGCCTCGAAAGCCTAGAAAGTCGTGTTCGCTTAATGTATATTGTAGGGAAACATCGAGTAGTCTAAGTCTTGAGCAATAAACCATATTTCGTAACACAACGCGGCAAAGCTAACGGTGCCGCCCGCCCGGTGGCTTAGTAACATAATAAAGTTAGGGATCGATTCTCCGGCGAAGTTGCCAATAAATAGCACTACGATGGCTTATACTAGAAAGGTGATAGGTGTATCTATTATAACCATAACTACCACTAATACCTCTAAAACTACAAGCAAAGGAGGTGCATCAATATTTCAGAAACTTTACTTTCGAGGATGTTTATTTTACCATAACTAACTGATTGAACTAGTCGATTAATTCGTCTTAAACCAAGAAATCTCTTATATTCTTGCATAAATTTAAATTATGTTGATGAAAATAGTTTAACTATGAATAACCGTACTTCCAAATATCGTGCATTATATTATGCAATATTATCCAATATTATGCAATATTATGCAATATTATGCAATATTATGCAATATTATGCAACATTATGCAATATTATCAAATATTATGCATATCTTCGTTACTATTCAATAAAGTGTATCAATGTTATAAGTCAATCGATTCGTCTTTAATTAACAAAAATTTTCTATCCTCGCATCAGCTTCAAATTATGAGAATGAGACAATTTTCACTATAAAAATCGATTTCAAAAATATATGCATTACCATAACTTCCCTACTCTTCAATGAAATGTATTATAATTGCAGGTCAATCGATTCATCTCCAACCAAGGAAACTTTTATATCCTTGCATCAACTTTGAATTATGTTGAAGAAAAAAGTGTTACTATGAGAAGTCTTATTTTTAAATATTATGAATTATCATTGTTTCCCTACTCTCCATTGCAATGTATTAATATTATAGGTGAATCGATTCGAATCGATTCGAAACATCTGTTTTGTTCTTCCATCAGCTTCAAATTATGAGAATGCGAAAATTTGGAATTCAAAAATCGATCTTAAAAACATATAAATTGCCATAACTTCCCTACTCTTCATTAGAATGTATCAATGCTGGAGGTCAGTCGATTCGTTTCGAACCAAGAAATCTTTTATTCACTTGCATCAACTTTGAATTATGTTCAAGAACAAAGTTTCACTATGAAAAACTGCATCTTCAAATATTATGCATTACCATAGCTTCCTCACTCTTCAATACAATGTAATAATATTACAGGTCAATCGATTCGAATCGATTCAAAACATTTTTTCTGTTTTTGCATCAACTTTAAATTATGAGAATGAGAACATTTTGACTATAAACACCAATCTAAAAAATATATAAATTGCCATAACTTCCCCAATCTCTGATAAAATGTATGAATGTTATAGGTCAATCGATTCGAATCCATTCAAAACATTTTTCTTTTTCTTGCATCAACTTTGAATAATGAGAATGAGAACATTTCGACTAAAAAAACAAATTTTGCGAATATATAAATTACCATAACTTCCCTTTCTTTGATAAAATTCAATTATATTATAGGTCAATCGATTCGACTTGAACCAAGGAATCTTCTTTATTCTTGCATCAACTTTGAATTATGTTGAAGAAAAAAGTTTTACTATAAAAAACCGTATTTGCAAATATTATGCATTACCACAGCTTCCTTACTCTTTCTCGCAATGTAATAATATTATAGGTCAATCGATTCGGGTCGATTCAAAACATCTTACTCGTCCTTGCATCAAAATTAAATTTTGAGAATGAGAAAATTTTTTATATAAAAATCGAGTTTAAAAATATATAAATTATTATAGCTTCCCTACTCTCTAATAAAATGTATTCAGGTTATAGGTCAATCGATTCGTCTCGAACCAAGGAATCTTTTATTTTTTTGCATCAACTTCGAATTATGTCAGAGAAAAAACTGTGACCATAAAGAACCGATTTTCAAAATATATAAATTACCACAACTTTACTTTCTTTAATGGAATGTATTAATAATATAGGTCAATCGATTCGTCTTGAACGAATGAATCTTTTATATTATTGCATCAAATTTAAATTATTTTGAAGAAAAAAGTTTCACAATAGAAAAACGAATTTTCAAATATTATGCATTACCTTATCTTACTCACTCCTTATTTCAGTGTATTAATGTTATAGGTCAATTAATTGGAATCGATTCAAAATTTGTTTTCTGTTCTTGTATCACCTTTGAATCATGCAATTGAAAAAATTTGTACTATAAAAAACCGATTTTCAAAATATATAAATCGCCACAACTTCCCTACTCTTGAATGAAATGTATTGAGGTTATAGGTCAATCATATCGTCTCGAACCAAGAAATATTTTACCTTCTTGTATCAACTTTGAATTATGTCAGAGAAAACAGTTTTACCGTAAAGAACCGATTTTCAAAATATATAAATTACCACAACTGCCCTTTCTTTCATGGAATGTATTAATATTGTAGGTCAATCGACTCGACTCGAACCAAGAAATGTTTTAAATCCTTGCATCAACTTTGAATTATGTTGGAGAAGAAAGATTTACTGGAAAAAGCGTATTTTTAAATATTATTCATAACCTTATATTACTTACTCTTCATTGAAATGTATCAATATTATAGGTCAATCCATTCGAATTGAATCAAAACATCTTTTCTGTTCTTGCATCAACTTTAAATTATGGGAATGAGAAAATTTCCTCTATGAAAATCGATTTTAAAAATATACAAATTACCATAATTTTTCTACTCTTTATTATAATGTATCAATGTTAGAGGTCAATCGATTGGTTTCGAACCAAGAAATCTTTCATTTCCTTGCATCAACTTTGAATTATGTAATTAAAAAAAGTTTTCTATAAGAAACTGGTTTTCAAAATAAATAAATTACCACAACTTCCCTTTCCTTGTTGAAATGTATTGATATTATAGGTCAATCGATTCGTCACGAACCAAAGAATCTTTAATATTTGTGCATCAACTTTTTATCATGGTAATGAAAAAGTTTTACTAAGAAGAATCGATTATCAAACTATATAAATTTCCATAACTTCCCTACTGTTTAATAAAATTCATTAATATTGTAGGTCGATCGATTCGTCTCGAACCAGGGAACCTTTTAAATCCTTGCATCAACTCTGAAATATGTTGGAGAAAAAAGTTTCACTATGAGAAACCTTATTTCAAATATTATGCATTAGCACAGCTTTCCTACTCTTCAAAAGAATTTATCAATGATATAGGTCAATCGATTCGTCTTGAATCAACATAACTTTTCTATTCTCGAGTTAATCTTAAATTATGGGAAGGACAAAATTTTTACTATGAAAATCCATTTTGAAAATTTATAAATTACCATAACTTCCCTACTCTTTGATAAAATGTATGAATGTTATAGGTCAATCAATTCGTCACGAACCAAAGAATCTTTAATATTTTTGCATCAACTTTTAATCATGCTAATGAAAAAATTTCACTAAGAAGAACCGATTATCAAACTATATAAATTACCATAACTTCCCTACTGTTGAATACAATTCATTAATATTATAGGTCAATCGATTCGTCTTGAATCAACACAACTTTTCTATTCTTGAGTCAATTTTAAATTATGGGAATGATAAAATTTTTACTGTAAAAATAGATTTTAAACATTTATAAATTACCATAACTTCCCTACTCTATAATAAAATGTTTTAATATTGTAGGTCAATCGATTTATCACAAGCCAAGGAATCTTTTATATTCCTGCATCAACTTTGAGTTATGTTGTAGAAATAAGTTCTACTGTGAAAAACCGTATTTCAAAATATTATGCATTACCATAGCTTCCTCACCCTTCATCAAAATGTATTAATATTATAGGTCAATCGATTCGAATCGAATCAAGACATCTTTTCCGTACTTGCACCAACTTTAAATTATGAGAATGCGAAAATTTTCACTATGAAAATCGACTTTAAAAATATATGAATTACTATAACTTCCCTCCTCTTGAATAAGATGTATCAATGTGATAGGTCAATTGATTAATCTCAAACCAAGGAATCTTTCATTTTCTTGTATCAACTTCGATTAAATTCGAAGAAACAAGTTCCACTCTAATAAACCATATTTTCAAATATTATGCATTACCATAGCTGCCTTGGTCTCCATTAGAATTCATTATCATTGTAAGTCAATCGAATCAAGTGGAATCAAAAACATCTTTTCTCTTCTTGCATCAACATTGAATTATGTTCAAAAAAAATTTTACTATAAAAAACTGTATTTTCGAATATTATGCATGACCATAGCTTTCTTACTCTGTAATACAACGTAATAATATTATAGGTCAATCAATTCAAATCGAATCAAAACATTTCTTCTATTATTGCACCTGCTTTAAATTATAAGAATGAGGAAATTTTTAATATAAAAAACGATTTTTCAAATATAGAAATCACTATGAGTTCCCTACTTTTCATCAAAATGTATCAATGTGAGAGGTCAATCGATTAGTCTCGAACCAAGTAATCTTTTATTTCATTGCATCAACTTTGAATTGTGTAATTGAAAAAGGTTTTACTATAAGAAACCAATTTTCAAAATATATAAATTACCTCAACTTCCCTTTCTTTGATGAAATATATTAATATTATAGGTCAATCGATTCGTCTCGAACCAAAGAATCTTTCGTATTTTTGCATCAGCTTTTAATCATGTCGATAGAAAAAGGTTTACTATCAAGAACCGATTATCTAACTGTATAAGTTACCATGACTTCCCTACTTTTTGATTAAATGCCTTGATGTTATAGGTCAACGTCGATCAAAATTCTCCAGCCAAATAGTTGAATCTCCTAATAGAAAATATAAATGTTTCACGAAAAATGAAATAGTTGAATTTTCAGTTCAAAAATAAATATTTACTGAAAATACAAGGATTTTTCAATAAAATAATTAAATTTTCAAACAAAGTGATGAATTTTCAACTAAAATGAAGAATCTTCAAACAAAATATTGACCTTTTGACAATACTGTGGAATTTTCGACAAAGTAAATAAATTTTTATCCAAAAGAGACGAATTCCCAACAAAAAATGTAATGCATAATTGATATTTCAGCCCAATCAAATTTCAATTTTAAAAAAACCCAGTTGAAGTCAACCAAAAAGACGAATTTTCAACAAAACCTTTTAACTTTTTAAACGAAAAGGATACTTTCCAACAAAATTGTTTTTCTTTCGAAAAAAAATGTTAAGAAAAAAAAAACTTTTTCACAAAATTGTTGAATTTTCTTCAAAGTGGAATATGTTTCAACCAAAGAATTGAATTCTCCACCAAAAAATACAATTTTAACCGAGAAGATTAGTTTTCTACAAATTAGATTAATTTTTAACAAAATAATTGAATTTTTAACTAAATAGTTAAATTCTCCACCAACGAGTGGAATTTTGACCTAAAAAAAAATTGATTAGCATTTCGAACTCGAAAGTTCATTGCCTCACTACCCGATTCGGGTAGTGTTTCTAGGTGGATAAATACTACCAGTGTGGGTCCACCACACCCACGACGGGTCAACAACACGCAGTATTCCCCGAACGGTCACCCATCCAAGTACTAACCGCGCCCAACACTGCTTAACTTCAGTGATCTAACGGGAACTGGTGTTTTCAGCGTGGTATCGCCGTTGACCTACATTTTGACCTAAAATAAAAAAAAAATAAATTAAAAAATGAATTTTTTAACAAGTAGTTCGAACATTAACCAAGTAGTTGAATTTTCAAGCAAAAAGATTAATTTTCTACCAAAACCAACAAATTTTTAACAAAACAGCTGAATTTTCAACCCGCTAGTTGAATTTCTAAGTGAAAAAAATAAACTCACAATCAAAAATGTATAAGTTAAGTTTTCAGTTAAAAAAGTCTATTTTCAACCAATAAAACCGAATTTTCAACAAAATAGTTAAATTTTCAACCAAATTATTTTCAATTGAAATCAAGAATCTTCAACCAGAAAAATAAATTTTTAGCAAAGTAGTTAAATTTTCAACTAAAAAAAAAAAAAATTTCATCCAAATAACATTTGATTTTTTAACTAAAAAAGATAAGTTTTCAACCAAAAATGAAATGCTTACAATTACCATTAAAAGATGAATCTTTTACAAAAATTAGAATATTCAACAAAATAGTTAAATTTGTGATTAAGGAATGAATTTTCAACTGCAATGAAGAATCTTCAACAGGAACACTTGAATTTTCAAATAAAAAAGAAATAATTTTCAATGAAAAAAAGAAGATTTTCAACGATATGGTTAAATCTTTAAGCAAATAAATTATTCGGTCAAATTAGTTAAATTTTCAACCAAAAATATTAATTTTCTACCAAAAACGACAAATTTTTAACGGAATAGATGAATTTTCAACCCACTAGTTGAATTTTAACTTAAAAAGATAAACTCACAATCAAAAATGTGTAAGTTAAATTTTCAGTTAAAAAATTTAATTTACAACCAATAAAACGGAATTTTCAAGAAAATAGTTAAATTTTCAACCAAATTATTTTCGACTGAAATGAAGAATCTTCAACCAGAAAAATGAATTTTTAACAAAGTAGTTCAACTTTAAACCAAGTAGTTAAATTTTCAACTAAAAAAGATAAATTTTCATCCAAATAACAGTTGATTTTTTAACTTAAAAAGATAAATTTTCAACAAAAAATGAAATGATTACAATTTCAATTAAAAAATAAATCTTTTACAAGAATTAGAATATTCAACAAAATAGTCAAATTTGTGATTAAGGAATGAATTTTCAACTAAAATGAAGAATCTTCGACTGGAACACTTAAATTTTCAAACGAAGAAGAAATAATTTTCAATGAAAAAAATAAGATTTTCAACGACATGGTTAAATTTTCAAGCAACTAAATTATTCGATCAAATTAGTTAAATTTTCAATCCAAAACACGTATTTTCAACAGAACAATTGAATTTTCAAACCGAAAATGACTTTTCATCAAAATTCTTAAAGTTCCTACAAATTGGATTAATTTTTCACCATAAAGTCGAATTTTCAACGAAGATCGTAAATTTTCAATAAGGAGATTAATTTTCTACTGAAAAAGGCGAATTTTTATTAAAATACATGCATTTCAACTAACAAAGGTATAGTTCACAAGTCAATTGCTTGGATTACTTAAATTACTTCCAATATTTGGATTACACGTGGATTACTCTTGATTACACCGGATTACTGCGAGCTATCTGGATTACAAGCTGATAAATCTGACTTTCAAGTGGATTACTCCAGATGCAAGTGCGTTACGCGGATTACCGTGCATTACCAGTTCGGATAACCGAGCAGTCCAGCGGATCACCAGAGTGGTTTCCCCCTCGGATCAGGATTAAGGGGCAGTGTGCAGGAAGTACAGTGCAGCAAATAGCGGGTAGGGTAGGGTGGAATAGATGAGAGCAGGATGGGCTAAGGTAGGATAGGATTAGATAGGAACAGGAGAGCATAGGATAGACTGCTTAAATTGGTTAGACTAGGATAGGGGTTAAGATTTAGGGAAAGTGTGCGAGACGTCCATTGTAGAAAATAGTAGGTAGGGTAAGGTATGGTAGATTATGGCAAGGTATGGGAGGGTAGGATAGAATTAGAAAGGAAAAGATTGCATAGGATAGACTGGTTAGATTAGGTAGACCAGGATAGGTGGCAGAGGTGCAGGGAGTACAGTGTAGGAAATAGGGGATAGGATGGGGTACGTTAAGGTCAGAAAGGGTAATATTGGGTAGGGTGGTTAGCGTTGGGTAGGATTGGGTAGGGTGGTTAGCGTTGGGTAGAATTGGGTAGGGTGTTTAGGTAGGGTAGTGTAGCATGGATAGGGTAGGATAGGGTGCGATAGGGTAGAGTAGGGTAGGATAGGGTAGAGTAGGGTAGGATAGGGTAGGGTAGAATAGGATTAGATGGGGTGAGATAGCATAGGATAGGATTGGTTAGACTCAGATAGGGGTCAGGGTTAAGGGAAGTGTGCAGAAAGTATAGTGTAGGAAATAGGGGATCCGGGTTAGGAGATAGGAGGCATGGGATGGAGATAGTAGCAGAAACTGGGGGATACAATGGTGGGGGATAGGTTAATGAGGTTTGGTCAAAGGATTATGAAGTACTAGGTGAGGAATATGAGAGACATTGACTGGAAAGGATGAAGGATCGGTTAATGGGCAGGGGAAAACGGACGGTGTTAGGAGAAAAAGGTACATGATAGAAGGTAGGGTTATGGGGTATGACATAGGAAAAATAGGAAATGGTATTGAGGCCAGGGGGGTTGATTGTGAGTAGTAGATAGGGAATATGATATAGTGGACAGGGATTAGGGAATGTGAACAAGGGACTAGCAGCAGGGCGAGAGGTGACAAGAAACAGGGTATAATGATCAGAGGTGGAAGGAAATATATACACTCGAACTTGGATTGAAGATAATTCGAGTTTAGCGTGCAATTGGCCTTGAAGCTATTTCGAGTTGGAATAGGGGATAAGATGTAGGGTGTAGAAAGTGCAGTTTAGGAGATAGAGGATAGTGAAAAGTGGATTGTGGATACTGGCTACTGCATCATGAATAGTGAATAGAAGAGGAAATGGTGGGGCAAGTAAGGGTTTGGGGTGACTGTCAAACGACTAAATTAACGACTTAATAGGCCCGAAAACCTCTTTTGTAGGCGCATGTCGCCCACTTTGACTAATTTTTTTTCTTGCAATTTGACATAGAATTGCTCGGAACCCGGATCTTCAGCATCGGCTCTGGTCGCTGCTGGCGAAATAATAATAAAGCACAATAGGTCGTGAATTCTAAGGGGATGAAGGTGAAAAGGTCTGTCGGATTCACTATAAGTAGCTAGCGTTAACGAGTGCCATCACTCAGCTGGAGCTTAAAGCCTCGTTAGAAGGCTAACAGCCATCCATGTATCTTGTGAATCGCACATCCTGGCCCACGGCTCAAACACCCCCCCCCCCCCCTTCCCTCCCTCAACCCACCGTTCTCTCTTCATCCTGCTTCTCGATCTGTTAATTTATATAGGTTTATCGATTTACAGCCCGTTTATGTCTCGATGAATCCAACGACATCGGTTACTCGTCAGATAAAGCTTGCAGCTGTAATTCGAGTGCGAGATAGAATTCTAGGTTATTACTCTTTTCCATCGAACCATGAAATCTTGCGGGAAGAGCGTGCTCTACAAATTCAAATATAATCTCGACTCTGTTGCTAATTGGGAATTGGGAAATAAGGTCAAAATAGAAGTAGTGATTTCTAGTGAGCGAAATGGTAATGATTAATAATTTAATTACAATTACAGGAAAAAATACCTTTCTTTGGTTCAGCTCAAGAAAGTAACAATTTTGGAAAAGTAGAGAAAAGGTAACTAGTTAGAAGAAGAGGAATGAGAAGATATTTATCGGAATATTCAATGTGTATTTGCAAAACATTTTCCTGAAAATTATGGTTACCAACTTCAACGTGGATCAGAGTAAAATATTTGTTATGAACGTAGAATATCATCAGAATTATGATAAAAAAATGACCTGTGGGAGTCCATAATGGAAGGATTATTCTATTAATCGATTACACAGTAAATGACAGTTGACCATTTTTGTTGTCATCAAGATCAGTTGCCTGTTATGAGTTTTCAGGAACAAGAATTGTCTGGGAATTTGACTATTCCAATGGGAGGTTCAACATTTTATTTTAGAATTTATCTTTAAGGATGAAAACCAAATTTTTTCATGTCAAAGTGAATTCCTTTCAGTTTGAAATTCAACTACTTTGTTAACAAATCAACTGTTTGGTTGAAAATGGACTTTGCCGTTTTTGCGTAAAAATTTAACAATTTAGTTGAATTTTTTCTACTTTCTTGACTGAAAAATCTTCCTGAGTGGAAAATTCAACTATTTTGCTGGTAATTTATATTTTAGGGTTAAAATTTTAACTTTTCGTAGAAAATTCATCTTTTTGGTTTCAAAATGCCACTGTTTGATCAGAAATTATTCTTTCTACATTCTTATCAGAGATGGTATTAGATTTGTATAAAATTTGCCCCCCCCCCCCACAGTTTTGGTCAAATGTCCACGTTTTGAGACCCTCTAAATCTGAAAAACAGGTTTTTACGAGTATATCTGTCTGCCTGTCTGTATGTCTGTCTGTCTGTCTGCCTGTCTGTATGTCTGTCTGTCTGTCTGTCTGTCTGTCTTTCTATCTGTATTTATGTATGTATGTATGTATGTATGTATGTATGTATGTATGTATGTATGTATGTATGTATGGCTGTATGTCTGTATGTTTGTATGTATGTATGTTTTTTATGTTTGTATGTATGTATGTATGTATGTCTGCATGTTTGTTAACACGATGTTATTCATAGTACTCGGAAAGTCGAAAAAACGAATTTTTTCGATTTTTTCAATAAAAAAGGAAATTATCAGATTTATAGTAGTTTAAAAATTCAAAAAATCAAAGGAAAATGTAAGTCTTGAGACGGAGAACGCACGATATGAAAAAAAGTCAAGAAATGAAAACACTGATTTCTGAAAGCCTCACAAGATTATCGTAACATCTTTTTGAATTTTTTTGAAAAATTTAACATTAAAAATAGAAGAAATTGAAAAATCATTCACCGGCATAGAATATACAAATTTGTTTTCAATTGTTTTTTTGATAGGATGAATAATTTTTATAAAAATCGCGAAAAATAAGAATCAAAAGAAAAAAATTTAATTGAAAATTGAATCATGAGAAACAAAACTAAAAATTAAAAATTAAATTTTTGTACAAACGACACAAGCTGAAAAAAAATTATTAGACAAAATTCATTCACCGGAAGGAAAGATACAAATTAGTTTTCAATCGTTTTTTGATGGGATAGGTAATTTGTATTATAATCGCGAAAGATAATATTGAAAATAAACAAATTAGATCATAAAAAACAAAATTTAAAAAAAAAATTAAATTTTCGCTCAAACGACACAAGCTAAGAAAAAAATTAATATACAAAATTCATTCGCTGAAAGAAGAGCTACACATTTTTTATGAATCTTTTTTTTACAGGATACGCAGTTTTTGGTTTTTGGAAAAACAACGCAAGGTATGAAAAAAAATTTGTTGACAAATGTTGTTCACGAAAAAGATCTATGAATTTGTTTTGGATCATTTTTTTTATGGAAGAAGTTATTTTTGTTTCATTCATAAGACAAGCTAAAAAAAAGACGAATAGACAAAACTTGTGCACCCAAAAGAGATCTACACATTTTTTATTAATCACTCTTTGATAGGATGCGTATTTTTTGTTTTATTCGTAAAAAATAACATAAAATTTTTTGTAATTGTGAAAAACAACAGGAGGTAAGAACGAAAGATCAATAGAATGTGTTCATCAAAGCCTAAAGAGCTTTAACAAAAGAGAATTCACAATCACCAAGACAGTGTTGAAAATAATGGAGAAAAGTTTAAATTTCCAACAAAATTGAGTGGAGAGCGCGATATACGTAATGAAAATGTGTTCATTGAATCCAAAGGAGCTTTAACAAAGGAGAATTCACAATCATACCTGTCTTCATTTAACAAGTAAAATATCTTTCTGGTTGGCATTTCACCAGTCTGGTCAAAAATTAATCGCTTAAATTGTCATCATTTAATTCTATTGTTTAAAATTCATGTACGTGGGGCTGGCGGGAGGGGGGGGGGTTGACATATAAAAGGTGTTTAGTTAAAAATTTGAAACATTCATTTCCCTGCTAATGAAAATAATTCTGACTGAGTACATTGAGTTGGAGCGATTTCCAATAATTTTCTTCGAGAAATTGAACGTCCGGAAGCGATGGAATGAAAATGATTAATCTGCCAATTCGATTTAAGAAAAAGTCAGAGATTTTCATTTCTCATCTTCTCGCGGCAGGAATATTCGAGACTTGAAAAATAATTGAACCAATATCTCTTTTTTCTATTTTCTATTTTTCGATTTCTATTATTAATTATTTCTATTTTCTTCACACACATAATGAAGAATCGAGTTTCAGTTAACTAAGATTCATTAATTTAATTTTTACGCGACCGATCTTTCTGCTATTTTTTTATTTTTTATTTTTTTTTATTTTTAATAAAAACTGTTAAATCGAACCAAAAAATGCGAATTTTCAAAAGAAAAATATGCAATGTTATAAAACTAGTTTGAATCGTCAATCAGAATAATAAATTTTGAACCAAGAAAATTATTTTTTGACGAAAAAAAGACAAATTTCCGATAAAAAAGATTAAATTACAACGAAAAAGGAAACAGGTAAATTTTCACTGAAAATTATTAAGTTTGTACGAAAGAAGATTATTTTGAAAAAATACACAAATTTTCAACCAAGGATTAAAGAAAAAATTGTAATTTCTAACAAAAGGAAAAACAAATTTTTATTTGAAAATCTTCAATTTTCAGTTTGAGAGAAAGAATTTTCGACGAAACAGGTAAATTTTCATTAGAAGCAAAATTAATTTTCTACTGAAAAGATAAATTTTGAACAATATACATACATTTTCAAGCATAAATTTAATTATTTCACCAAAAAGATGATTTTTCAACTCAAAATATATTTCCCACCAAAGAAACAAATGTTTAACAAAATATATTGATTTTCCAAGAAAAAACACTACACTTTTAACTAAAAATATGAATTTTAATTGAAAATGGAATAGTTCGATTTACAGTAAAGAAACTTAATTTTTGAAGGCAAAGAAATTAATTTTCAACCAAGTTTTCAATTAAAAACCTAATTTTTTACTGAAAAAAAACGAATTATCAATAAAAAATTAATTTGCAACCTAATGTTTAAATTTTTAAACCCAAAAACATAAATTTTTAACCAAAAATAAAATATTTCGAATTTGAGTATAAAGGTAAACGAATTGTCAATAATATACACAAATTTTGTAACCAAATATTTGAATTTTCAACTAAAAGAATAAATAAATCTTCCAACAAAAATATTAATTTGTAGCTAAAATTTTAAGTTTTATCCCAAAAAATTAATTTCACATTGGAAGCTGCATTTTCTGCCAAAAAGGTAAATGTTCAACAAAATCTAGAAATTTGTAGCGAAATAGTTGAATTTCCAACCAAAAAAATTAAAAGTTTTTTCGAAAAAAATACATTGACAATGAATTATAAACCAATAAAATTAAAACCTAGCCAAAAAGATAATTTTTCTACAAATTCGAAAAGATCAATTTTCACTCAAAAAAAATTAATTTTCCTAAAGAGATAAATTTCAAACTTAATGCTTCCATTTTTATTCGAAAAGATGAATTTCTAACTCGTGAAGATTTTTTTTCGCCATAAATCATCACTTTTTAACAGGAACCAACAAATTAATTTCTAACCAAAAATTTGAATTTTTTGCCAAAAAATTGAATTTTCGACTCAAAACATAATTTTTTACAAAAAAACAATAACTCAACAAAATAGTGGAATTTTCATCCAAAAAAGCTAAATTTTTAATCGAAAATGGAATAGTTGATTTGCCACTAAAGAAAATTAATTTTTAAACAGAAAGAAATTAATTTTCAAAAAAATAGTTGATTTTTAAACTAAAAGCGATACATTTCAAACCAAGATTTGAATAGTTCAATTCCTAAATAAAATATCAAATTCTAACCGAAAAAACGCCTTATCAAGAGAATAGTTAAAGTTTTCAACAAATAAATGAATTTTTAAGAAGATAAAATGTAAAGATAAATGTTATGGTCAAAACCATAACATCAAATAAATAAAACATTCGAATGTTGGAAAAATAAATCTTAGAAGTT